>CAAE01010019.1:0-11085 GCA_000180735.1 Tetraodon nigroviridis | reverse complement strand
GCGCGTCTGATGGTTTTTGACGGCGTCTGATGGCGCCTGAGCTTTTCTGATGGCGTCTGAGTGTGTCTGATGATTTTTGACGGCGTCTGATGGCGTCTGATGGCGTCTGGTGTGTCTGATGGTGTCTGATGGTGTTTGACGGCGTCTGAGGGCATCTGATGGCGTCTGATGGCTTCTGATTGCGTCTGCTGTTTTCTTAGGTTGTCTGATGGTTTCTGGTGGTGTCTGAGGTTGTCTGACGGCGTCTGACGACGTCTGATGGCGTCCGAGTGCGTCTGATCGTGTCTGAGGGCGTCTGATGGCGTCTGATGGTGTCTGATAGCGTCTGATGGCGTCCGAGTGCGTCCGATTGTGTCTCAGGGCGTCTGATCGAGTCTGGTGTGTCTGATGGCATCTGATGGTGTCTGATGGTGTCTGATGGCGTCTGAGGGTGTCTGAGGGTGTCTGAGGGCGTCTGATGGCGTCAGATGGTGTCTCATTACGTCCTGGTGGTGTTTGAGGGCGTCCAAGGGCGTTTGATGGCATCTGATGGTGTCTGATGGCGTCTGAAGGCTTCTGACATATTCTGATGGCGTCTGATGGCGTTTAGTCACCTCCGAGGGCATCCGTTAGCGTCGGATTGCGTCTGAAAGCATCTGAGGGTCTCTGAGGGCGTCTGATGGCGTCTGATGGCTTCTGATGGCTTCTGATGGCTTCTGATTGTTTCTGCTGTTGTCTGAGGTTGTCTGATGGCGTCTGATCGAGTCTGGTGTGTCTGATAGTGTCCGAGGTTTTCTGATGGCATCTGAGGTTGTCTGATGGCGTCTCATGGCTTCCCATGGCGTTAGATGGCGTCTGAGGGCGTCTGATGGTGTCTGATGGCGTCTGGTGGCGTCTGAGAGCCACTTAGGGTGTTTGAGTGTTTCTGATGGTGTCTGATGGCGTCTGATGGCGTCTGAGGTTTTCTGGAGGCGTCTGGTGGCGTCTGAGGGCTTGTGATTGTGTCCGATTGTGTTTGATGGCGTCCGAGGGTGTAAGATGGTGTCTGATGATGTCCCAGCGTGTGTGAGGCTTTCTGATGGCGTCTGAGGGTGTGTGAGGTTGTCTGATGGTGTCTGATGGCGTCTGATGGCGTTTGATGGTGTCCAAGGGCGTGTGATTGTGTTTGCTGGTGTCTTAGTGTGTCTGATGGCGTCTGAGGATGTTTGATAACAAGTGATGGCGTCTGGTGGTGTCTGATGCCGTCTGATGGTGTCTGATGGTGTCTGATTGCGTCTGATGGTGTTTGACGACGTCTGTATGCGTCTGATGGTTTCCGAGGGCATCTGATGCCGTCTGAAGGCGTCTGATGGCGTCTGACGGCAATTGACTGTGTCTGATGGTGTCTGAGGGCGTCTGAGTTTTTCTGATGGCGTCTGAGGGTGTGTGAGGTTGTCTGATGGTGTCTGATGGCGTCTGATGGCGTTTGATGGTGTCCAAGGGCGTGTGATTGTGTTTGCTGGTGTCTTAGTGTGTCTGATGGCGTCTGAGGATGTTTGATAACAAGTGATGGCGTCTGGTGGTGTCTGATGCCGTCTGATGGTGTCTGATGGTGTCTGATTGCGTCTGATGGTGTTTGACGACGTCTGTATGCGTCTGATGGTTTCCGAGGGCATCTGATGCCGTCTGAAGGCGTCTGATGGCGTCTGACGGCAATTGACTGTGTCTGATGGTGTCTGAGGGCGTCTGAGTTTTTCTGATGGCGTCTGAGGGTGTCAGATGGCGTCTGATGGTGTCTGAGTGTGTCTCTGGGCATCAAAGGCCGTGTGAATAGCGTGTGGTAGGGCCAAGTGCGTTCGATCGTGTCTGAGGGCGTTTGATGGCGTCTGATTGTGTCTGATGGCGTCTGATTGCGTCTGATGGTATTTGACAGCGTCTGATGGCATCTGATGGCGTCTGGTGGCGTCTGATTGGTTCTGATGGTGTCTGATGGCGTCTGAGGTTGTCTAATGGCGTCTGATGGCGTCCGGGTGCGTCCGATTGTGTCTCAGGGCGTCTGATGGCATCTGATCGAGTCTGGTGTGTCTGATGGCGTCTGATGGCGTCTGATGGTGTCAGATGGCGTCTCAGTACGTCCAGTGGTGTCTGAGGGCGTCCAAGGGTGTCTGATGGCATCTGATGCCGTCTGATGGCGTCTGATGGTGTCTGAGTGCGTCTGATGATGTCTGATGATGTCTGATGGCGTCTGATGGCGTCAGATGGCGTCTCATTACGTCCTGGTGGTGTTTGAGGGCGTCCAAGGGCGTTTGATGGCATTTGATGGCGTCTGAAGGCTTCTGACATATTCTGATGGCGTCTCATGGCATTTAGCCGCCTCTGAAGGGCATCCGTTGGCGTCTGAAAGCATCTGAGGGTCTCTCAGGGCGTCTGATGGTGTCTGATGGCGTCTGAGGTTTTCTGATGGCGTCCGGGTGTGTCTGATCGTGTCTGAGGGCGTCTGATGGCGTCTGATCGAATCTGGTGTGTCAGATGGCATCTGAGGTTGTCTGATTGCGTCGTGTGGCGTCTGATGGCATCTGAGGGCATATGAGGGTGTCTGAGGGCGTATTAGGGTGTCTGAGTGCGTCTGTTTATGTCTGATGGTGTGCTATGGCGTCTGAGGATATTTGATGGCGTCTGATGGCGTTTGAGGTTGTCTGATTTCGTCTGAGGGCGTCTGAGGTGGTCTGGCGGTGTCTGATGGTGTCTGACACGTCTGAGGGTGTCTGAGGTTGTCTAAATGCGTCTGATGGTGTCTGATGGCGTCTGAGGGCTTCTGACATATCCTAATCACGTCTGATGGCGTCTGTTTGCGTCTGAGGCTTTTCTGATGGCGTCTGGTGGCGTCTGAGGCTTGTCTGATGGCATCTGATGCCGTCTGATGGTGTCTGATGGCGTCTGATGGCGTCTGATGGCGTTTGAGGGAGTCTGATGCCGTCTTATGGCATCTGATGGCGTCTAATGGTGTCTGAATGCGTCTGATCGTGTTTGACGGCGTCTGATGGCGTCCGGGTGCGTCTGATCGTGTCTAAGGGCATCTGATGGCATCTGATCGAGTCTGGTGTGTCTGATGGCGTCTGAGGTTGTCTGCTGGCGTCTGAGGGTGTCTGAGGGCGTCTGAGGGCGTCTGAGGGTGTCTGATCGAGGCTGGTATGTCTGATGGCGTCTGAGGTTGTCGGCTGGCGTCCGGGTGCGACTGATCGTGTCTAACGGCGTCGTATTCTTCTGATCGAGTCTTATGTGTCTGATGGCGTCTGATGGCGTCTTAGGGTGTCAGACGGCGTCTCATTACGTCCTGCTGGTGTTTGAGGGCGTCCAAGGTCGTTTGATGGCATTTGATGGCGTCTGATGGCGTCTGAGGTTGTCTGCTGGCGTCCGGGTGCGTCTGATCGTGTCTGACGGCGTCGTATTCGTCTGATCGAGTCTGGTGTGTCTGATGGCGTCTGATGGCGTCTTAGGGTGTCAGACGGCGTCTCATTACGTCCTGCTGGTGTTTGAGGGCGTCCAAGGGCGTTTGATGGCATTTGATGGCGTCTGATGGCGTCTGAAGGCTTCTAACATATTCTGATGGCGTCTGGATGGCATTTAGCCGCCTCTGAGGGCATCCGTTGGCGTCTGAAAGCATCTGAGGGTCTCTGAGGGCGTCTGATGGTGTCTGATGGCGTCTGAGGTTGTCTGATGGCATCTTATGCCGTCTGATGGTGTCTTATAGCCTCTGAGGGCATCTGATGGCGTCTGAGCACGTCTGAGGGTGTCTGAGTTCGTCTGATGGTGTTTGACGGTGTCTGATGGCGTCTGAGTTCGTCTGATGGTGTTTGACGGTGTCTGATGGCGTCTGAGGGCGTCTGAGGTTTTCTGATGGCGTCTGAGTGCGTCTGATGGTGTTTGACCGCGTCTGTTTGCGTTAAAGGCCGTGTGATAGCGTGTGGTAGAGCCGAGTGCGTCCGCTCGTGTTTGAGGGCGTCTCATGGCATCTGATGGCATCTGATGGCATGTGATGGTGTTTGAGTGCATCTGATAGTCTTTGACGGTGCCTGATGGCGTCTGATGGCGTCTGATTTTGTCTAAGGGCGTCTGATGGCATCTGAATGAGTCTGGTGTGTCTGATGGCATCTGATGGTGTCAGATGGCGTCTCATTACGTCTGGTTGTGTCTGAGGGCGTCCAAGGGTTTCTGATGACATCTGATGCCGTCTGATTTTGTCTGATGGTGTCTGATGGCGTCTGAGGGTGTCTTAGGGTGTCTTATAAACTCTGAGGGCATCTGATGGCGTTTGAGGGAGTCTGATGGCGTCTGATGGCGTCTGATGGCATCTGATGGCGTCTGATGGTGTCTGAGAGCGTCTGATCATGTTTGACGGCGTCTGATGGCGTCCATGTGCATCTGATCGTGTCTGAGGGCCTCTCATGGCGTCACATGGCGTTTGATGGCGTCTGAGGTTGTCTGATGGCGTCTGGTGGCGTCTGATGGCGTCTCAGGGCGTATGAGGGTGTCCGATGGCGTTTGAGGTTGTCTGATGGCGTTTAGTGACCTCTGATGGCGTCTGGTCGCGTCTGATGTTGTCTGAGGGCGTATGAGGGCGTCTGATGGTGTCTGGTGGCGTCTGAGGTTTTCTGATGGCATCTGATGCCGTCTAATGGTGTCTGATGGCGTCTGAGGGTGTCTTAGGGTGTCTTATAGCCTCTGAGGGCATCTGCATGGCGTTTGAGGGACTCTGATGGTGTCTGATGGCATCTGATGGCGTCAGATGGTGTCTGAGTGCGCCTGATCATGTTTGACGGCGTCTGATGGCGTCCGGGTGCGTCTGATCGTTTCTTAGGGCGTCTGTTGGCGTCTGATTGAATCTGGTGTGTCAGATGGCATCTGAGGTTGTCTGATGGCGTTGTGTTGCGTCTGATGGCATCTGAGGGCGTATGAGGGTGTCTGATGGTGTCTGATTTCGTCTGATTGAGTCTGGTTTGTCTGATGGCGTCTGATGGCGTCTTAGGGTGTCAGATGGCGTCTTATTACGTCCTGGTGGTGTTTGAGGGCGTCCAAGGGCGTTTGATTGCATTTAAAGGCGTCTGACGGCATCTGAAGGCTTCTGACATATGCTGATGGCGTCTGATGGCGTTTAGTTGCCTCCGAGGGCATCCGTTGGTGTCGGATGACTTCTGAAAGAATCTGAGGGTATCTGGAGGGCGTCTCATGGTGTCTGATGGGGTCTGATTGGGTATGCTTTTGTCTGAGGTTTTCTAATGGCATCTGATGACGTCTGACGGCGTTTGAGGGAGTCTGAGGTCGTCTGATGGCATCTGATGGCGTCTGATGGTGTCTGAGTGCGTTTGATCATGTTTGACGGCGTCTGATAGCGTCCGGGTTCTTTTGATCGTGTCTGAGGGTGTCTTATTTCGTCTGATCGAGTCTGGTGTGGCTGATGGCGTCTGAGGATGTTTGATGGCGTCTGAGATTGTCTGATGGCGTCTGAGGGTGTCTGAGGGTGTCTGATTTCATCTGATCGAGTCTGGTGTGTCTGATGGCGTCTGATGGCGTCTTAGGGTTTCAGATGGCATCTCATTACGTCCTGGTGGTGTTTGAGGCCGTCCAAAAGCGTTTGATGGCATCTGATGGCGTCTGAAGGCTTCTGACATATTCTGATGGCCTTTGATGGCGTTTAGTCGCCTCCGAGGGCATCCATTGGCGTCGGTTGGCGTCTGAAAGCATCTGAGGGTCTCTGAGGGCGTCTGATGTTGTTTGACGGCGTCTGATGGCGTCTGATGGCGTCTGAGGTTGTCTGATGGCGTCTGATGGCGTCAGATGGTGTCTGAGTGCGTCTGATCGTGTCTGAGGGCGTCTGATGGCGTCTGATCGAATCTGGTGTGTCAGATGGCATCTGAGGTTGTCTGATGGCGTCTGAGGGCGTATGAGGGTGTCTGAGGGCGTCTGAGGGCGTCTGAGGGCGTCTGATTTCGTCTGATCGAGTCTGGTGTGTCTGATGGCGTCTGAGGGCGTCTTAGGGTGTCAGCTGGCGTCTCATTACGTCCTGCTGGTGTTTGAGGGCGTCCAAGGGCGTTTGATGGCATTTGATGGCGTCTGAAGGCTTCTGACATATTCTGATGGCGTCTGATGGCATTTAGCCGCCTCTGAAGGGCATCCGTTGGCGTCTGAAAGCATCTGAGGGTCTCTCAGGGCGTCTGATGGTGTCTGATGGCGTCTGAGGTTTTCTGATGGCGTCCGGGTGTGTCTGATCGTGTCTGAGGGCGTCTGATGGCATCTGATCGAATCTGGTGTGTCAGATGGCATCTGAGGTTGTCTGATGGCGTCGTGTGGCGTCTGATGGCATCTGAGGGCGTATGAGGGTGTCTGAGGGCGTATTAGGGTGGCTGAGTGCGTCTGTTGATGTCTGAGGGTGTGCTATGGCGTCTGAGGATATTTGATGGCGTCTGATGGCGTTTGAGGTTGTCTGATGGCGTCTGAGGGCGTCTGAGGTTGTCTGGCGGTGTCTGATGGTGTCTGACACGTCTGAGGGTGTCTGAGGTTGTCTAAATGCGTCTGATGGTGTCTGATGGCGTCTGAGGGCTTCTGACATATCCTGATCACGTCTGATAGCGTCTGTTTGCGTCTGAGGTTTTCTGATGGCGTCAGGTGGCGTCTGAGGTTGTCTGATTGCATCTGATGCCGTCTGATGGTGTCTTATGGCGTCTGATGGCGTCTGATGGCGTTTGAGGGAGTCTGATGCCGTCTTATGGCATCTGATGGCGTCTAATGGTGTCTGAATGCGTCTGATCGTGTTTGACGGCGTCTGATGGCGTCCGGGTGCGTCTGATCGTGTCTCAGGGCGTCTGATGGCGTCTGATCGAGTCTGGTGTGTCTGATGGCATCTGAGGTTGTCTGCTGGCGTCTGAGGGTGTCTGAGGGCGTCTGAGGGCGTCTGAGGGTGTCTGATGGCGTCTGATCGAGGCTGGTGTGTCTGATGGCGTCTGAGGTTGTCTGCTGGTGTCTGAGGGTGTCTGAGGGCGTCTGAGGGCGTCTGAGGGTGTCTGATGGCGTCTGATCGAGGCTGGTGTGTCTGATGGCGTCTGAGGTTGTCTGCTGGCGTCCGGGTGCGTCTGATCGTGTCTGACGGCGTCGTATTCGTCTGATCGAGTCTGGTGTGTCTGATGGCGTCTGATGGCGTCTTAGGGTGTCAGACGGCGTCTCATTACGTCCTGCTGGTGTTTGAGGGCGTCCAAGGGCGTTTGATGGCATTTGATGGCGTCTAATGGCGTCTGAAGGCTTCTAACATATTCTGATGGCGTCTGATGGCATTTAGCCGCCTCTGAGGGCATCCGTTGGCGTCTGAAAGCATTTGAGGGTCTCTGAGGGCGTCTGATGGTGTCTGATGGCGTCTGAGGTTGTCTGATGGCATCTTATGCCGTCTGATGGTGTCTTATAGCCTCTGAGGGCATCTGATGGCGTCTGAGCACGTCTGAGGGTGTCTGAGTTCGTCTGATGGTGTTTGACGGTGTCTGATGGCGTCTGAGTTCGTCTGATGGTGTTTGACGGTGTCTGATGGCGTCTGAGGGCGTCTGAGGTTTTCTGATGGCGTCTGAGTGCGTCTGATGGTGTTTGAGCGCGTCTGTGGGCGTCAAAGGCCGTGTGATAGCGTGTGGTAGAGCCGAGTGCGTCCGCTCGTGTTTGAGGGCGTCTCATGGCATCTGATGGCATCTGATGGCATGTGATGGTGTTTGAGTGCATCTGATAGTCTTTGACGGTGCCTGATGGCGTCTGATGGCGTCTGATTTTGTCTAAGGGCGTCTGATGGCATCTGAATGAGTCTGGTGTGTCTGATGGCATCTGATGGTGTCAGATGGCGTCTCATTACGTCTGGTTGTGTCTGAGGGCGTCCAAGGGTTTCTGATGACATCTGATGCCGTCTGATTTTGTCTGATGGTGTCTGATGGCGTCTGAGGGTGTCTTAGGGTGTCTTATAAACTCTGAGGGCATCTGATGGCGTTTGAGGGAGTCTGATGGCGTCTGATGGCGTCTGATGGCATCTGATGGCGTCTGATGGTGTCTGAGAGCGTCTGATCATGTTTGACGGCGTCTGATGGCGTCCTTGTGCATCTGATCGTGTCTGAGGGCCATCTCATGGCGTCACATGGCGTTTGATGGCGTCTGAGGTTGTCTGATGGCGTCTGGTGGCGTCTGATGGCGTCTCAGGGCGTATGAGGGTGTCCGATGGCGTTTGAGGTTGTCTGATGGCGTTTAGTGACCTCTGATGGCGTCTGGTCGCGTCTGATGTTGTCTGAGGGCGTATGGAGAGCGTCTTACTGGTATCTGGTGGCGTCTGAGGTTTTTTGATGGCATCTGATGCCGTCTAATGTTGTCTGATGGCGTCTGAGGGTGTCTTAGGGTGTCTTATAGCCTCTGAGGGCATCTGATGGCGTTTGAGGGACTCTGATGGTGTCTGATGGCATCTGATGGCGTCAGATGGTGTCTGAGTGCGCCTGATCATGTTTGACGGCGTCTGATGGCGTCCGGGTGCGTCTGATCGTTTCTGAGGGCGTCTGATGGCGTCTGATTGAATCTGGTGTGTCAGATGGCATCTGAGGTTGTCTGATGGCGTCGTGTTGCGTCTGATGGCATCTGAGGGCGTATGAGGGTGTCTGATGGTGTCTGATTTCGTCTGATTGAGTCTGGTTTGTCTGATGGCGTCTGATGGCGTCTTAGGGTGTCAGATGGCGTCTTATTACGTCCTGAGTGCGTGTTTGAGGGCGTCCAAGGGCTTTTGATTGCATTTGATGGCGTCTGACGGCGTCTGAAGGCTTCTGACATATGCTGATGGCGTCTGATGGCGTTTAGTCGCCTCCGAGGGCATCCGCTGGTGTCGGATGACTTCTGAAAGCATCTGAGGGTCTCTGAGGGCGTCTCATGGCATCTTATGGCATCTGATGGCTTCTGATTGTGTCTGCTGTTGTCTGAGGTTTTCTGAGGGTGTCTGATGGTGTCTGAGGGCGTCTGAGGTTTTCTGATGGCGTCTGATGGCCTCTGATTGTGTCTGCTGTTGTCTGAGATTGTCTAATGGCGTCTGAGGGCATTTGATGGCGTTTGAGGGAGTTTGATGGCGTCTGATGGCATCTGATGGCGTCTGAAGGTGTCTGAGTGCGTCTGATCCATGTTTGACGGCGTCTAATGGCGTCCGGGTGCGTTTGATCGTGTCTGAGGGTGTCTTATGGCGTCTGATTGAGTCTGCTGTGGCTGATGGCGTCTGAGGTTGTTTGATGGCGTGTTAGGTTGTCTGATGGTGTCTCATGGCATCCCATGGTGTTTGATGGCGTCTGAGGGTGTCTGAGGTTTTCTGATGGCGTCTGATGGCGTCTGGTGGCGTCTGATGGCGTCTGAGGGCATATGAGGGTGTCGGAGGTCGTCTGTTGATGTTCTGAGGGTGTGCAATGGCGTCTGAGGATGTTTGATGGTGTCTGATGGCGTCTGATGGCGTCTGAGGCGTCTGAGTGTGTCCAATGGCGTTTGACGGCATCTGATGGCGTCTGAGGGTGTCTGACGTTGTCTGATGCCGTCTGATGGTGTCTGAGTGCGTCTGGAATGGTGGTTTGAGTGCGTCTGTGGGCGTCAAAGGCCGTGTGATAGCGTGTGGTAGCGCCTAGTGCGTCCGATCGTGTCTGAGGGCGTCTGATGGCATCTGATGGCGTCTGATGGCGTCTGATGGCGTCCGGGTGCGTCCGATTGTGTTTAAGGGCATCTGATGGCATCTGATCGAATCTGGTGTGTCTGACGGCGTCTGATGGCGTTTAGTGGCCTCTGATGGTGTCTGATGGCATCTGATGGCGTCTGATGGTGTCTAATGGCATCTGGTGGCGTCTGATGGCGTCTGAGGGCGTATGAGGGTGTCTGAGGGCGTCTTTTGATGTCTGAGGGTGTGCTATTGCGTCGGAGGATGTTTGATGGCCTCTGATGGCGTCTGAGGTTGTCTAATGGCGTCTGAGGCGTCTGAGTGTGTCCGATCGCGTTTGACGGCATCTGATGGCGTTTGAGGTTGTCTGATCGCGCCTGAGGTTGTCTGATGGCGTCTGAGGGTGTCTGAGGGTGTCTGACGGCGTCTGAGGTTGTCTGATGGCGTCTTAGGGCGTATGAGGGTGTCTGAGGGCGTCTTATGGCGTCTGATCGAGTCTGGTGTGGCTGATGGCATCTGAGGTTTTCTGATGGCGTCGCATGGCGGCCCATGGCGTTTGATGGCGTCTAAGGGCGTCTGAGGTTGTCTGATGGCGTCTGATAGCGTCTGGTGGCGTCTGATGGTGTCTGATGGCGTATGAGGGTGTCTGAAGGCGTCTGAGGGTGTCTGAGGGTGTCTATTGATGTCTGAGGGTGTGCTATGGCGTCTGAGGTTGTTTGATGGCGTCTGATGGTGTTTGAGTTTGTCCGATGGCGTTTGACGGTTTCTGATGGCATGAAGTGGTGTCTGAAGTTGTCAGATGCAGTCTGGTGGCGTCTGGTAGCGTCTGAGGGCGTCTGAGGGCGTCTGAGGGTGCCAGATGCTTTCTGATGTCGTCGGAGGGCGTCTGGTGAAGTCTGAGTTCGTCCAATAGCGTTTGAGGGCGTCTGATGGCATGTGGTCGCATCTGACGTTGTCTGATGGCGTCTGGTCGTGTCTGATGGTGTCTAATTGTGTCTGATGGCGTCTGATAGTTCCCGAGTACATCTGAGAGTGTCAGATGGTGTCTGTCGGCGTCTGATGGTGTCCGATCGCGTTTGACTGCGTCTGCTTGTGTTTGATAGCATCTGATTGCGTCTGAGCGCGTCTTAGGGTGTCTGATGTCCTCCGATTGCGTCCGATGGTGTCTGATGGTGTCTTTTGGTGTAAGAGGGCGTCTGATTGCGTCTGATGACATCTGAGAGTGTCAGATGGCGTCTGAAGGTGTCTGATTGCGTCTGGTAGCGTCGGAGGGCGTCCAGTGGTGTCTGACGGCGTCTGATGGCGTCTGATGGTGGCTGATGGTGTCCGAGGGTGTCAGATTGTGTCTGTTGATGTTTGATGGTGTCCGATTCAGTCTGATGGCTTTTGAGTGCGTCTGATGGCGTCCGATGGCGTCTTATGACATCTGACGGCGT
>CAAE01010007.1:16393-36137 GCA_000180735.1 Tetraodon nigroviridis | reverse complement strand
CGTTTGGGTCCTACACAACACGAAACCTAACAGGAATTTCACCTGGAAAGTGAACTGTTCATTAAAGATGGGCTGCAGCGTGTGTCGGAAGACTTTAGTTTCACACGTTTTGGATTTGTCGGGCAGGATGTAAACTTTGACATATGGATCAGAGCTTCCTCCCAGGTCCATGGCCTTCAAAGCATCGGCTTTTTTAATTCCCACGATGAGCTTGAAGGCAAACACAAACAAGTTGTTCAGTACGGTACAACGACATCAATTTAATCTTTGACCAAAACATGGTCACTTTTATTCAAAATGTTCTTTTGTTACGCTGAGTTGACTCAACTCAGTTGGACTAGGTTAGATCTAACCTAACTACTAACAGGCTAACGGTCTACTTCTGATTCATAAAAGTCTAAAGACAATAATTTTTTATCTTAAATAGAAAAAGGAAAGTCCTCCACCTGAAAGTCACAGTAGCTCAGACTAAAAAAAATGTGTCCAGTGTTTTCTTTCCTAGTGATATCAACAATCAAGGGCATGGTTATGCTGTAGTTCTTTCCCTCCTCTTATAAACGTCACATCATTTTTGTCCAAAGTTAAGCTCTTTATATTTGAACCGTCTAATTCAGCTGAGTCAACTGACTGACTGGGCCAGCCTAGGTCAGGAATCCTGAGATGGGTTTAATCACCTCAGACTGAGCCGACTTATATTCCAGAGAATACAGCAGCTTCCCTCTTTTCTCCTGCTTGGTTGCGCCGTAGTCTGCACCCATCGCATCCGACTGAGCCTGTCAAAGAGCAGCACTCAGGTCAGCTGGGACCTGTGACAGAGACTAACAGCTGACATGACGCTAAGAAGTTCATGGTCAGAACATGTCTGAACTAAATATCTATTAAAGTTTAGTGGACACTCACACACACTGGCCTTTTAAAAGAAAGTGGTAGCTGCTAGGTCTCTTTCACTTGACAAGTCACTTCATGTTCAACATTTGACTCTAGGAGGCGCTGTTTCTCACCAGAGCTGCAGGAGATTTTCCATTTACTTCCATTAGCTTGACTTTGTCATCCTTCTTCTGACGCTGCTTTTTTCTGTTTTTACAGCAGCATTTGATGCAAATGCACAGACAGCAAATCATAATCAACAGACCACCAACAGCAAAAATGCTGTAAATTGCCCATCGAGGTACTGTGGGGGACAAAAAAGGATTTACATTAATGGCAGTTTGGCACTGACCAAAAGAACTGAGTCATTGTGGCACCAGAAATAGGGGACTTTATAACAGAATGGGATTTACAAAATTAGGTATGAGTGATGATAACCTTATTGACAAAGCTACAGCTAAACACTTGATGAAATGAATCTTTGCATGTAATCAATTAAATATGATTTGTGTCTTCATGTTAGCAGGTAAAGTTGCCAAAAGCAGGCAAAATAGCAGCTGACATTCTCAGTCCATCATCTCTGACAACTCACAGGGGATCTTGGCTAGTAAATCATTGAAGAAACCGGAAGCAGCTGCTGCAGCAGCCGCAGCCGCTGCAGCCGCTGCAGCAGCAACTGGATTTAGAGTGGTGTTTGCAGAGATGGAGGTAGTTACAAAGGTGGGTTCAGTGGTCCATGGTGAGGGAGATGGGCCTGGAACACTCGAAATGGATGTGGAAGTTGGTGGCAAATAAGTAGGAGCCATCATGAAAACTCTGGGTGGTGAAGACAAACAGATTCCAGCGCATTAAACTTTAACATGTCACACACACACACACACACACACACACACACACACACACACACGTATAAACCAAACAAAAGAATTTCCACTTGAAAGAAGAGCATTTTCTCTCAAAGCCAGCTGTCATGAAGACATAATATCCGGAGTGGCTTGAAACTTTGTAAATTTTATTGAAAACGAGGGCGACCAAGTTTTTCTTCTTCAAAAAGTTTGGATCTTTTACAGGGGTTGTTTGCTGTCTATTTTTGAAACCAAGCTCCAAACACACCTTTAATCACTGACTTCTCACCCAACATGAGAGCTCGCTCTGTTTGGTTTTTTTTTTTTTTGAGCTTTTATTTTTTCAGTGTTTTTCTTGTTTAAATAATCATTTTGGCTTTGTTTCAGCTGTTTTTGTTTTAAAGTTGCTATAAATAGAGTTAAGAAATCTTCAATTAACAACAAATTAAAAATAAAAAATATATATCGAAAAGTTTAATTTAATGACTAAAGTTTAATAAAGAGTTTTCAGGCCAATCTTTAGATTTTTAATGCTAACTATGAGACTTCTCATGTGTAAATAAATGTTCTAAAAAGAAAATGAAAACCCATGGATGATTTGTATGTGTTGTGTGTTTGTAATTTTCTAGTGGTGTTATAATACATTTACTTTTCCAACAGTTTGTGGATCTGAAGCAAAAACAAAAGAAAAAAACAAAAGTGGTCCAGCAGGTCCTAAAGTGAGTAACATGTTCGACTCCACCATGAACAAACAGCAGCACATTTACCCAACCTAAAATCATCTCAAGTGTTTGGCCAGACATAGTCCCACTTTCAAGTGAATGTTCATGGCAAAGAGCAAGTCAGGTAGGAGCAACAGAGGAGCCAAACCTGGACTGGACTGCAGGACTGCAGAAGAAAGTGCATAAAAAACTTTTTCTTAAGTGGGACAAGTGAAATCTAACAAGAAAAAGAGTGACACATGATCAAGAAGGAAAGATTACAACACCTCAGTTTGTCTCAATAAAAACGATTGTGTCAAAATTCTGTGTAGGAACAAAAAAAATCAGCCTGTCAACTCATGCATATAAAATGTGTTTCCAAGTAGGGGGACTAAATATTTGTACATGTCTTTGTTTCAAAAGCAATTTAAACATCTGTTGATCTAAATTTTGCCTTTTAGGTCATAAATTAACAAATGACTAGAAATATTTTACTTACCATATATGACTTTTCCAAAAATGTGATGGCTCAGAAAAGAATGGAGTCATGTTGAAGAAGGAGTGAGGAAAAAGGAGACGGCATTGTGGAACAGTCTGATGGAAGAGGAAACGTCTCCTCCCTCCATTTCCAAGCAGGAAAACCCACCAACAGTCTCCATTTAAACTCCGGTGTTTCTCTTCGGGAGAAAGCCGAAAGACAAAGGCAAACAGAAAAGTCCAAATGTAAACACCACCAAATGGGAGGGGCCACACAACTTGGGAAAACAAAAATGATTCAGCCATTTTGACAAATAATTAAAGAAGATTTATACTTAGCACCAATATATATTTTTTGATTTCGGCTTTAGGGGCCCTTAAACCATGGCTGTTATCTGAGCTTCATGAATTTGGATGTGAATGGGAGTAAAACTGGCTGGATGGGCTGTTTTTTTTAGAATGGTGATAATTGTTGTCATATCTGTTTAATAATTTCATGAACCTGTTTAATTATTTCATCTTTCATTTGAAATTTAATGTCGCCTCTCTAGTGAAATTTGGCGAGGTTGCACAACCTGTTCTGTTAATGAAAGCTAACACCTTCTCTCTTTGGAAACAACCCAGATGCGTTCCTCTCCAAGAGTAGATTTCAACACCTCTTCCTGTCCAGGCCTGGTTGGTTCCGCAGTTTTGGCATCAGGAGTGTCACATCAACGTTACCCACCCAGGAATTTGTTGAACATGTGGAGCTTAGTTGTTTGTCCTTAAACCGGTTAAGATAAACAGTGTTTCAATGGGTGCAGTAGTCACCTACTCAAATATTCAGATACGCTCGTGCAACAGAAACACCTTTGGATGTGTGAGTTCGCTACCCTGGCAACTGTGAAACCTAAAGGTAACGTTAATGTCCAGATAAACCGGAATGTTCTCATCTCTCAAGAATAAAAATAATAAAAAGGAACTTTTGAGATAACTGAGATTTGAATGCTGCTGGGTCCAGGATGAATACTTGATAAGGAACAAAAAGTACTGAACATAAAATAGATTAAAAATGACATTGGTGGGAAAAAAAAGAGTTAATTTTAAAAGTTTGGTTTTACATGTGAAATTGCTTTTGAATTATTGTAAAAAATGATTCAATATTTTTCAATCAGGACAAAGTTTGACTTATAACAAACTTGATTAAATGCTTCATTAGTCTATTGTTGCAGAAGGAACTGGAGCTGTATTTTCAGATGTTGAAAAAATACAAATCAAACAAATTTGTGCAAAAGAAATAGAGATTTAGATGTCATAGCCGTGTAAAGGATTGTTTTACCTAATGTGAAATTCCAATGTGGAACCATATTTGTTTTTTCTGTATTTAAAGCAGCTACCACAAATACACAAATTTATTTAGTGCATTTATTAATTTAAATGTTCAGATCAGCAGCCAATAACACCAAAAGAAGTAAAGGAAATTGTTACGTAGCAATTCTTTCCTTTCTCAAAATTAAAACATTTATGTAGGTGCCCAAGTACTCTTATGGTCATTCTTTCACAAGTCTAAATGTTACTGTGAAGGAAAACTGGTTCTGGAAAAAAAAGAAAAAAAAAGTCCTGAAGACGTTTGAATTTATCTAACAAGGAAAGTGGCAGTTTTGAATTACATAGGGTATGAAGGAGTGACTACGCAGCGCTTCTCAGCTGTCTTTACCTGTCTGGAAACACAAAAAATGTAGTTTTTACCACCCAAACCACTTTCCTTTTATTGAAAACACATAAATTACACTGTCAATGTAAAGCGGGAAGAAACAAAAGACGCTGTCAGGAGAATAGAAGTTCTCACAGCTTCAACTTTCTTCACTCGTTTACAACCAAGTTGCATCAGCGATGAGGAAATCAGAAGTTGATGGCCTTTCCAAACGAGGCAGCAAGATTTGCTTCTCTGAAGGCTTCTGATACCGTCTAGATGAGAAAGTGAAAGATTTATTCGGTTACGATTTTACTTCTTTCTTGGAGATGAAATATTTTAAACAGACATGATCAGAGTGAATGTGTGCGTGTGCAGGACTCACAGGGTGAGCGTGGCAGACTCTAGCCACATCCTCGCAGGAGGCGCCATACTCCATGGCCAGGGCGGCCTCATTGATCATCTCTCCTGCCCCCTGGAGGAGAAAAGACAAACGTACATAACCGTTCACGTGTGCTGTCATGTACAAAAACAAAACGCATCACGGCTATCTTTTGTCAGAGGAGTTTGCAGGAGCAACAATCTTCAGCTTATTAATGGCACTACCTGCAAATCGAACACATTCCTGAGGCACAGAAGGGGCATCAATCATTTCTAGGTACACCTGTGCTTAGGGTTCCTGCAGGTCTCACTTATACTCAGCAATAAAACATGTTAACTAGTCGTTCACAGAATCTTCCAGCTCGTCTGTGCCATGTTAAAGTAGGAAGCACCTACAGATCCGACGATGTGAGCTCCAAGCATCCTGTCTGTCTCCTTGTGGCTGAGGATCTTCACCATGCCATCAGTGTCGGAATTTGTTTTGGCTCGGCTATTGGCTGCAAAAGGGAACTTGCCAACTCTGTAGGGAACTCCCTAAAGACACAGTCACATGACCAAAATCAGGAAATGGGAGGATGGGCCTCAGAATACTGCCATTTTCTCAAAAGTTGTTTCAAACTTCCACCAAACCTCAGATAACCTAAAAACATTTTTAATTGACTGATTTAGGTTTCATCATCATTCAACCTCCTCTTTAAGTTGCTCCTCTGTCTTGCCAACCCAGGCGACCTCGGGGTGTGTGTAGATAACGGAAGGAACACAGTTGTAGTCGATATGAACAGCACCACCAGCCATTCCCTCTACGCAGATGATGCCTTCATCCTCAGCTTTGTGGGCCAGCATTGGACCAGCAACGACGTCCCCAATGGCATAAACACTAAAACAAAGAAGAAAAAGTAGCAAAAGATATTCCCCTACTTGTACTCCCCTAACCCCACAGCTAAAACTCAAGGTACCTCGGCACTTTGGTCTGGAAGCGGTTATTGACAGGAATTCGGCCACGGTTGTCCAGCTCGATTCCGAGAGATTCCAAACATAGGTTTTGAGTGAAAGGTCGCCGGCCAATGCAGACTAACAGCACATCACAGGTTAATGTCTCATTCTTTCCTCCAGCAGCAGCCTCCACTCTGGAACACATTATGATGCAGCAAAACCTCACAAAAAGCCAAAAAGGAGGCAGGGCTAAGGCTAGGGCTAAAGCTAGGGCTAAGGCTAGGACCTCTCTGTTGCACTCACGCTACATCAATTTTGCCATCAGGCCTTTTGGTGGCTCCCAGGACTTTTGTACTGAGCTTGAACTTGAAACCTTGCTTCTGCAGAATGCGCTGGAAGTTTTTGGACATCTCCATGTCAATGCCCATTCCGCCCACATGGCCTAAGAATTCCACTGCTGTGACTTTGGAGCCCAGTCGTTGCCACACTGACCCCTGCAAATAGGAAGGTAAAATAAAACGTGATTACTGACAAAGCAGCCATTCTCCAGCAGTGAAAAAACAAAAAAAGAAGAAAAACTTTAACAGCTTTGCAGTTTGCTCTAAAGAATATTAACCTTACAGATCACAGAGATGAAGACTTAAATGTACTCAAAATTCAATTACACATGAAGGAGCTAATAAAAAAGAAAAGAAATTAGACAGAAGAAATCAACTTTATTGTTATCTATTAATACTATAGAGCAGTGGTCCCCAACCTCTTCTGTACCACGGACCGGTTTAACGTCTGACAATATTTTCACGGCCCAATCTAAAGGTGCAGCAGATAAAAACAAAATAAAATGATAAGATCGGCATTAAAATTGTGGTATTTTCAATAATAATAACAATAATAATAATAATAATAATAATAATAATAATAATGAACGTAAATCCACTGTGTAATCATGTGCAACTTCATCAGCGGCGTCCTCGTAGCGTCGCACCAACAACGGAACATGACATGCGTCAAGTGAGACAGATGCAATAGCAGCCGCTTTTCAAATAAAACATTAAGACTCCGAAAAAAAAAAAATGGAATTATTTTTTCTTTCTGCAGCCCGGTACCACATGACCGGGCCGGGGACCGGTGGTTGGGGACCACTGCTGTAGAGAATTGTGGGGGATTTAAAGTACAAATGCTCAACAGTCCAGAGTGTAGGAAAAAAGGCAGGTGCAAGCAGGTTGGAGCAGTAATTAAAAACAATACGTGCAAAAAAGAAGGTAAAAGAGTAAAAGACGGTGGTTAGACTAGCGATGATGTCTGGATTAGAGGCACTGAAAAGAAGACACGAGGCAGTGCTGGAGGTGGCAGAGATGTTCTGAGTAGATGTTCTGGAGTTAAACTAGAGAGACCGGGGCAACTTAGTCTAGACATGTACGGACATGAGGATGAAGCTGCCAGGCTGGAGGCCTCTTCTGAGTATTCAGAGTAAACAAATAGGCTCGCCTTTGCCATCAGTTGGCTTCATTTCCACTACTCAAAAAGCACTCAAGCAGGAGTTGTGCATATTTAGGGGTATTTAGGGTTAGACTATTGACTGTTTGAACACATGCTGTGTCACAGTCCAAGACCCAGTCAAAAGTCTGGTCTGAAACACACCATTATATTCCACAGAGAACCTCCAGCTCTTTCAGCCATACTTGAAATCATCATTTGTGTGAGCGCTGTGGCTGTGAGACATACTGACCAGCTCCACTCCAATGACACCAGCTCCGATCACAATCATCTCCTCTGGAACTCTCTTTAAGGAAAGAGCTCCTGTAGAAGACACGATGGTGTCCTCGTCAATCTGTGGGTAAAACAGTTCGACACGTTTACAGTGAAGAAGATGTCCAGTTCCTTTGCTTTCGAAAATAAAGTCACACGATTAACAGCCAGAAGTTCACTCCAAACCAGACTCGCATAAAAGTGAGGGATAATAAGGGATATAATTTCCTTTGGTCAATTTGACAAAAACAGTTCAATGACTTGAATTCTATACCTGAATTCCAGGAAAGGGTGTGACTTCAGAGCCAGTGGCAATGAGGATGTTTTTGGAGTTGATGATTTGCTCGCTGCCGTCAGCTGCTGTGGCCGTCACCTGATTCTTACCAGTCAGCCTCCCAAAACCATTAACATGCGTCACCTAAGAGCAATGATGTCATGGCAGGAACACTTACACTTTCAGATGACTTGGAAAAGAGCAAAGGAAACCAACTTTGTTCTGTTTAAACAGATGAGCGATTCCTCCTGTCAGAGCTTTGACCGCACCACTCTTCTGAGCCATCATCTTCTCCAGGTTCAGCGAGATGCCTGAGACTAATAAAGATACATCACTGTCATTTGATATTATTTATTTAAAATTTCATAAAACAACAAAAAAACAGTGGAATGCAGTGGAATTTTACTTTTGTGGTAGGACAAAAGACAAAGACGAGGATTAAGAGTGGCTTTTATCAGTGTTTCCCAACCACTGTGCCACCAGTGTGAGAGATCATCAAATGTGCTGTAGAAAATGCACAGTTTTACATTATTAGTTAAAAAAATGTATTATTCAACACAATTAATGAGTCTTGGCAGCATGCGTATGTAGGGCGCATGACAAGCAAAACATTTAAATGCAGATGGCAGCAGGGAGTGAATGAAGCTGTATCTACCTGCTGCTGCTAAACAGCAGAGGGATTAGTGAGGCTTCGAGTGAGACAGCGGCACAGATACGCCGCGGGTAAAATAAAGAAACAGCACTCAGTCGGGACCCTCTGGCCCTGGAGAACATTCTGATGCAGACCAAGGCCCAAGTAGTGGTCAAAAGTCAGTCAGTTGAGACTACATTTTTATTGTCTTTAATGAAACACATATTTGATATATTTATTTGGGGATGTGCTATGTGATGCAATGTGAAATGCAAAATTTGCGCCATGGCTTAAAAAAGGTTGGAAAACACCGGTCTCAATAATTATCAGTCAACCATTTGTTCAAAGCAGCAGACTCTGGCTGAACTTGTTCAGCCAAAGATCTTCAAGTTGTAACTAGAGGGTTGAGGTGTCTAACGGTC
Source organism: Tetraodon nigroviridis (assembly GCA_000180735.1). Taxonomy (NCBI): domain Eukaryota; kingdom Metazoa; phylum Chordata; class Actinopteri; order Tetraodontiformes; family Tetraodontidae; genus Tetraodon; species Tetraodon nigroviridis. The sequence continues at coordinate 27,185 of CAAE01010007.1, read as the reverse complement.
AGATTCATCACAGACATAGTCCTACAAATTTAACACAGGAAACTATATCTCCACCTCAGCTGCACAGAAGCTGGAACATGAAGGCACCAGAGCATGAAATGACCTGCAGAGATCTTTAAAAACAAGCAAAACTTCTTACTTTCAATTCCTCTGCTTTCAAAATCCTTTCCATGAGCTAGGTGGTATAAGTAGGAGTTGTTCAGCAGAGCCTGCAGGCATCAAATATCAACTTTTCACATGGGTCACGTCACATTTTCAGTCGTATGTTTCCTTTTCAAAGACAAATGCACTATTTTAACACACTAAATGGATCGATAACATTGCATCTGTGGAAAAAGGTTTGATGTCCGACAAGTTTACCTTCCTCGATAATAAAGTTACACCATTCAAACACTGCCACAATCAGAATGACTATTGTGTTACTACTCTTCTCCTGTTTCACTGTAATACAACATATTTTACATGAATATAGTCCTGCTCAAGTTTTCTGCCTGTTAAAGTGAGTTTTTCTAGCCACTGCTGCTTTCTCGGGGGGTCAGGCAAATGGCTGAACCCCTAACAGGGCTTATTTTTGATGATGGAAAAAAAAAATTTCACCTGTTACCTTTGAAGGAATGCAGCCAACATTCAGACAGGTTCCACCAAGAGTAGGATTTTTTTCAACACACACCGTCTAGAGAAGAAATCACTTGTTAGCGATGGCTATGTCAGTGTTTTTCACACTTCTCTTTTCAAATATGACTTTTTTTAATTCAATAAGTGACAAAAAGCCTGTTCTCCAGCATGACTAACAGAACATTTACCGTAAATTCCGGACTACAGAGCGCACCTGATTAAAAGCCGCATGCTATTATTTTACAAAGAAAATCTATTTTGTACTTGTATAAGCCGCACCGGATTTTAAGCCGCAGTCTTAAACAGTCCTAAAAATGAACTGGTTCACGTTCATTTGTTACATTTAAATAAATAAGACGCTGTTATTCTTCTTAAGAATTGTTCAGATGTTTACACAGAAAGATATTACAGGTGAGGATTTTTTTTTACCTTTTTTTATTTAATCCACTTAGTAACATAAACAAATATATTCCATACCGGTACATGCATATTACACGTTTGTTTTTAACGGTGCCTGTGACGCGGCTGCCCTGAAATATAGCCTACGTTTGTATCGCTAACACACAACTACGCTGTACGATGTGCGCTGCGGATGCTTTTTTGCACAACAGTGCACGAACGGTATTCCAGTATCTCCTAATAACTTATAACATCTACCACATGGTGCATCCTACCAAAAAAAGTCATCTTCATCTTCCTCGGCCGCCTGCTCTCTGTGTTAACTCAGTCCTCCAGGAAGTTTTCAAGCTCGGGCCATCTGCTCTGATTACCTCTGGAAGCCTTTGTGGTCTTTTAGCGTTGGCTCACTTCTTCATGCTGGCGTCTCCAGCTTCTCACCATTGATTCATTCATGCTAAGGTCACGTGCAGCAGCTCGATTTTCTTCTTCAACTGCCGCTTTTAACTACTGACCAATTTTATTGGTCTACCGTTGCTTGGCAAAATGGTTTTGCAGTCACAAATAAAAAGAATAAGCCGCACCGTAGCACAAACCGCAGTGTTTAAAGTGTGGAAAAAAAGTAGCGTTTTATAATCTGGAATTTACGGTATTTAGATATTTTAAGACCACTTTTAGCTTTATGTCCTGTGTGTTTTGCTGCCCCCCAGTCAATATTTTCTCTGTCTTCGCATCTTCCATAATAATAAAGATGATGAAGAACCTAGACAGCAGTCTTTACAATTTAATGTATCTCAGCTGCTGCTTTTAGCTCTTTTATAACAGTCAAGTATGTCAAGCACATGGTTATCATCTTTCGTTTGTGTTCCTAAATCCAGCATTCATTCAAGGTGTTTTTATAAGAACTTATTAAAGTAAATTACAACAACATGAACCACTGCTTCTGCTTTTTTGCATTCTAAGAATTTAATATACTGTAAAATACATGTATAAATATATGTGTATATGCAGCTTACCTTAAAGCCTAGCTGTGCAGCTTTAATGGCAGCAACGTAACCACCTGGACCAGAACCAACAACCGTCACATCCGCATCAACTGCCAAGAAGAAATGGAACTATTTTAACAGCAGCTCAGGACACAATGTCACACATTTTAACTTGGTTTATCTGGGTCTGGGCTGTGGTTACAGTAACTTTTTGAAGTGGCTTTCTTCTTCAGCTCTTCGAGAAGAAGCCTCCCACTGCTCCTCCTAGCAGCTCTAGAATACTTCTCTGCTTCTCCCTATCTTTGCCTGACTACCCACACTTTAGGGGAAACTCATTTCAGCCCTTCATATCTATAGTGATTTTCTTTTAACCATGGCTCGTGGCTTGTGGGGGGGGTGGGGGGGGGGAGAACGTAGACTGACTGGTGATCCGAGATTTCTGTCTAACAGCTTAATAAAACAGACCGGTGTATCATGCAGAAATGTACCAACACATCTGACAGTCAATTAGTTTATTAAAATATATCTATATTCAATTGTTATAGGCTGGCTTATCATTTTCAACATAAATATCCGAATCAAACATTTTTCCCATTTAAACTGGTTTCATGTCAGGACAACCCTAACCCTAACCCTAACCCTAACCCAAAATATTAGAATACCCGTTAAAATAATAATGATCTAAAAATTTATATAAAAAATGATGTGTTAGTGTTCACAGATTAGATGTTTATGAAGTAAAAATAAGCTGTCTTACTTGCTGCCTTGTCTGCGTATGTTCTGATGACAGAGCTGCAGCTCCATGACGTTGCAGGAAAACTTGTGGTCCGCTGAAAGTCAAATCAAACAAACTTTAATATAGGCCACATAAGCTATATGTTCTTCATGGGTAAGTCAGATCTTTAAAGCATGTGAAAAATACTTTACCTACAGTTCTTTAATAACATTCAACATGCTGGTTAGGCTTAGAGTTGGGGTTAGGGTTAGCGAACCCTAACCCCAACCCTAACCCCAATTCAGAGATAAATTAGAGACGTATGCGTCATTCTTGGTAAGTGTTCTTCATAAAGCATCTCGCTAGGCTTCACCTCCTTCGATCTTTTACCATCATATATTAAAAAAAGATTTATTTTTTGTGCGTTAACGCTTAGGCCAGTTACCCTAACCCTAACCCGGGTCAACCGTTTTTTTTTTAAATTATTTCGCTTGATATAGTTCAAATATCTGCATGCAAAGAGACTGGAAATGCAAAATAAAACAAAGAGTTTATTCCACCTATATTCACTTCGTTAGTCAACTTTGATAATACTTCTGTAACCTACTAATACAGTTCTATTTAACTCTGTATCTACGCTACTCTGCTATTACAATATTTGAATTGAAAAAATATTGGATAAAGTAAAGACACGTAAACGAATTATTTTTTATGGTTCAACACTGACGTAGTCTATTTGTGGAAATAAAAGTCTTTACGGGAGAGACCAGCCCGGCTCGGGCCGCAGAGTAGAAAATGTCCGTGTTACCTAAACGAAAGCGAACTAGACAGAAGGGGAAATGCAGAACATGTCAAAGAAATAACCAATACCGTTGCCAGGGAGCGATATAAAAGGGTCCAGTTTTGCATTTTATATGTGTCCCCTCACTGGATGTATAACGTAGCCAACCTAGCCAGCCAAGGACTCCTGCCACTGCGCATGCGCACCATCCAGGAAGCGCGGTAGTCGCAATAAAACTACGTCATGAAGCGTAATGAGGCCAAGACCAATACGCGTCCCATTTTTTTGAATAGCGAAATTTTTTAGGGACAATGTTCTTTCAAAAACAGATTTGATCGGCAAAAAACTTTGATGTGACGTGAGTATTTTTGGATATGCTGACTATTACATGTTTTAATCTAATATATCTCTACTGCCAGTAGAATGTTTGTAAAGTAACGACAACCCTCAATATTCATACGCATTGTTCTAATCCTTTAAAAAATAAACATAATAGCAAAAGCATTGTTTATCTATTCGCTTAGTTTTGACAATCTCTCTGTAAGGGTTATTATAAAAAATGATAACGAGGTGTGAAAAAAATTCAGTTTGAAGATAGATTTCCGGACTTCAAGTGTCTGTTTAATAAACATTTAAGTGTCTGTTTAATAAATCTGAAAATATTTTAAATAAATATTAATATAAATATAAATATAAAAATATTTTGAAAATTTAATTGAGTCAAAGGTCAACACAAAATTCAGCTCAACATATTATCTTGAACAATAATTGGTTGGCATTGTTAAGATGTTGACATGCATAGTTTGTTGACATGCAGTCATTCCTGTGTTTAGGACAGAGTTTAAGACATTAAACCTCATTCAGCCATCCTCAGACACTTCACTTAACACATTTAGTTATGCCTTTTTCCACTTTGGGTGGAAAAAGACCTGCACTGGTTGTTGAATCGCCTTAGGCAACTATTCTTGGGATCAGAACCAATTCAGGATCGTGTCTGTGTAGGTTCTGAAATCGGAACAAATCGGTCACAGTCAAAATCTTAAATTGCCTAAAATTAAGCCTTAATCTGCTAATAATGTAGGCCGTGTGAGTAATGATAAATTCATGCTCGTTTCTAATTCATGGTTAGTGTATGACTTCTCATCTCAGTCTTTGTCTTGTAACCAAAATGTAATCTGAACATGTGCTAGTGTGTTTTGTTTAAGAACGTGATAATTTATTAGGTCATTGACAGCCTACTGAACAAATTTTGATAAAGAGTCTGCTAACAAAAGTGGACATTATGTATGTTAAAACATCAACTAAGCAGCTGACATCCATACAGAAGCTAAGCAATGATAACTGGAATGTATAGATATGCAATCCAGATGTTCCGTGTTGCTCTGCCTCAAGTTTGCTAACAGGTCAGGTTGAACCTCTCGTGCTATCTGGAGCCTCGGCACTCCATGTTCTTAGAAGGAGAGGCAGACGCCGTTTGGTCTAGGACGGAAGAATAATAACTGTAAACTTTGTGCAAAAAAGAGGTCTCTTGGGAGCACAGAAAGCTGTGTGTCAGTGGCCGAGGGCGCGCAGAAGGCACCATCCCTTATCCGGAGAGGTGCCATAGTCTCTGGAGACCGGATGAGGGGGACGGGGACTTCTGCTCCAGCCGACTGTCCTTCCTGGGTTTTGATTTACTACTATTTTTGTCTTGTGTTTTTCTTTTATTCTTCTTATTCCTCCTGGATGTGTTTTTCCTTCAATAAATTCTGGACAACATTTTTTTTTTCAAAAAGACAAGCTCTGGTACTATCCGTCACTTTTTGACATGAACACGCAAGCGGATGCCTTCTGCGTTCCCACTGGAGTCAAGACTGAATAAATTCCTGCAACGTCCTCAATCATCCAGGCCATAGTTCTCCAAGAGTAGATTTTGTGTTCATCTGGACTTGTTTGAGGTTTCCTTGAAAACGTGTTGCGTTCAAACTATCTTCGAACTTCATCAGGTCAAACTGATGAAGCCTTTTGGACAGAAGGTGAAAAGTTTTCAAGGAAACCCTAAATAAGTCCAGATGAACACAAAGTCTACTTTTGGATAATTCAGGATCGTGTTTGTGTTTTTCTTAGGAACGTGTCTTTCATTGCTCAATCACTGTCGGCTGTTAGCCCCAGAATAATATCATAACATTCAAAACTTCAGAAAGGTGAACAATTACCACACTTATTGGCCTGATTTTAATAAATAATTTTGACAGGGCACAAATGCTTTCGTTCGGTGACCGTGAAGGCATCACGACCATCAGGGTATTTAACATTCTACCCTGGACAGAGCCAGATTGTTGCGCAAGCGCGGCTCTTTCAGTCCTGAATGAATATTAAGTGCACGGGAGCACTGGGAGCACTGGAAGAACACTGTAGGAATAGACCGGACCTGGGTAGGCGGACATGGATGGACAGAACTCCGGCAGACATGAAAAGAAAGAGCAGAAGGTCCATGACAGGGTGACACTTAAGAAAGAGATCGGACTAATGAGCGCATGCACCATCATCATCGGTAAATGTGCTAAAAATAATTATTATGGATTGTGTAAATTATATCTGGCTGATGAGGAGATAATCAGATAGAGGACAGATGGTGTCAAGAATTAAACCTAATTGGACATAAACCGACTTTTTATTTGTTATAAATCTAGCTCAGATGTTATTACATTGATGAGGTTACTTCAGGTACAACATTGCAGTTCCAGATATGTTTTTGCAGCTGAGGAAGAAGTCATCAAATTTTTCAATTTCTGGGTTATTGTTACTTTAAAAACAATATCAAACATTTTGTTAGGCCTAGTCAGCACTGCCCTATTGGGAATCAGCAAAAAAAAAAGAATATCAGGAGGCGTGTTGATCACGTTCCCCTTCAGCTACTCACAGGGATAATTTATGTGTGGTTGCATAATGGCTGCCTGTGCCACCCCACTGCTTTCTGCTTTGTTAATGTCAGCATTTTAGTCTGAATGCTGTGGATGATCAAATTCCACGGCGCACACCTAGGCTGACTTCTAACTCGGCCAGAAGGGCAGCGCCAGAGTTCTGTTAAAAACAACACCTAAAATGAACATTACTGATTGCTCACATAAAGCACTTGGTCATACACAAGGCACACAGCAGTGATTTTACCAGAGCTCTAAACTCATCTAATGTGAGCAGGGCCTGAAGTTAAAGTTGAGATTCTAATTTATTCAAAAGATTTGCTGCAGGGAAAAAGGACAACTTTACTGCCAAGTTTGTACTTTGAAGATGACAAAGTGCACAACATGCATGTGAGATTGTGATTCACATGTACCTCTTTAACAGACAACAGAGGAAGGACTCATCTCCATGGGGGCCTCGTTCTGTGAATAGCCCCATAGAGATGGCGGTATCTGCCTCCGTCTCTATGCCTCCAAATGATGAGGCGACATGTAAATTACCAGTAACACAGACACGCAAACTTAACTGAAACAGGATCCTGATGTCTGGAGCGTAATTTTTGTTGCCATCCATGATTTATGTAGAAAGTTGGTGTCCAAGGGTTAGGGTTAGGGCAGTAGTATCTGTGGTGGTTTCTGTTCTTAGAAATTATCCGAGAAAAGGTTTTGTGTTCATCTGGACTTTTCAATTTTCTTTTTGGAAACCGTTTTGCCTGCTATCTAAAAGGCTTCATCAGTTCTGATCAGGTTAGGCCTAACCTGAGAACTTACACAGACGTTCTTAGAAATTCACAAACAATGCAATTTGTTTTTTAAACTGTGTGTCTTCTCAAAACTTTACTAATCAAAGATGATGGAAATAATCTATAAAGTGAATAAACGGGGTTGGCAAGTGAGGGCAAAGATAAATTATTTTGAATTATTTATTAATGAAATGTAAAAATAGGAATAAAACTAGTAATATGTCTGAAAACATTATTATTCCAACTTTATGAGCAACAGTTTATTTGAGACATGATTCGAATCCCAGTTCTTGATGAGGTCCCAGTTTTTATTAGATTTTTTCTTTTTAACCTTTTGTCCATTTAGGAAACATCATTGGCTCTGGAATCTTCATCTCTCCTAAGGGGGTCCTGGAGCACTCAGGCTCCGTGGGTTTAGCGTTGCTTGTTTGGCTCTTGGGAGGCTGTATTGCAGCCTTGGGCTCCCTCTGCTATGCTGAACTTGGTGTTACAATCCCTAAATCTGGAGGAGATTACTGTTATGTGACGGAAATATTTGGTGGTTTGATGGGGTGAGTAAAGAGGTGGGGTGCTATTACAAACTTGTTTTTAATGAACACTCTGGTATTTTCCCACAGTTGAGCTAGTGGCTAGTTTCTAAAACATCAAACAAAAGATGATAAATCCTGTAATATTGTTTTGTTGGATAACACAAGGCAGGTCATTTCAAGATATTTCTTCATTATAAATACAAAAATAAATTATATTGTCAGATTTATATTTATATTCCTAAGATATTTTTACATAATCATACCTATACTTTTTTTTACTCTTGCAGTATTTTTGTTCAAACACAAGCTGCAGTTTCATGTGATGAGCTGGTTTGACACAGGAGTCAGACGTCTCAATGCATTTTTCACTTTGAAAATGTTTATATAAAATCTGTAAAAATGGTGGTGGGTATCATTGTAATCAAACTAATGTATATGCTTCTGTGTTCAAGTCAGACCGTGTCTTTTGCCCAGGCATGACTGATATATCTCCTTGTCCAGATTTCTCTTGCTGTGGAGTGCCGTACTCATCATGTATCCAACCACACTTGCTGTAATTGCCCTCACTTTCTCCAGCTACATTTTGCAGCCTGTTTTCCCAGATTGCATGCCTCCATACTTGGTGACACGCATGCTGTCTGCTACCTGTCTCCGTAAGAAACTCTCCCACTCTTGATGTTTACTCATGCCTCTGATATCTTTGTGTTTGCTTAATGCCCCTTACATTTAGAGTGGAAACGATGGCATTACGCAAGTCAAAACGTTTAACTGTTATAATTTCTTCTCTTCTTAAATAATAATAACTGCGGTTGATAATGAAATAAACCTTTACGGAGCAACAATCCGGTGCCTACGTTTAGGATTAGGAAAGCCTTTGCTGCAAAGGTAACAATCAACACTAGGAATAAATGACATGAGGGCACCATAGTCAGCCTAACCCTAACCCTAACCCAGATTGTAATGAGTTAAACTGGTTTAAATAAAGTTAATCATACACACTTTATTTGTTTTCATAAAAAATATGAGTCTGCAATTAAGTTAGTCATAGCCTCACCCTATGTTGGGACCAGTACTAGAATAGTATTAAAGAGAGTATTTTTTCCATCGGTAATATCACTAGAAATAACTGGATTTATTTATTATGGTGCAGATAACACCCATTCATTTTATTGTAGGTTAAAATGCTTGAAAGAAACCAGGCGTCACTTATCACCTGCCTACCAATATACCTAATAACTGTTTCCGACTCATAATGTTTTGCCTTTCCACTGCTAAAATTCTTCCTGACAAAGCTATTTTTCTCTGAAAGAAATTCAGTGCACATTTCACTCCTCGGTGCTGACTCCCAACTGCATCAGCTATTTTTAGCAATTTCAGAAGCTATGTAAATATTGCCATTGACCAAAAGGATAGGGTTCATGGAATCTCTGAATCACATTCTAAAAAACCTTTCAAAGTAATAGTGTATTTTTCAGTGCTGAAAAAAGTAATGGTGTGTTGTGTGTGTGTGTGTGTGTGTGTGTGTGTGTGTGTGTGTGTGTGTGTGTGTGTTTTGTGTGTGCGTGTGTGTTTTCTGCTCAGTGCTGCTGACATGGATAAACTGTTGCAGTGTCCGGATGGCCACTAGGATCCAGGATATCTTTACTGTGGGAAAGTTGATGGCACTCGGTCTCATCATTGTTGTTGGCCTTGTTGAAATCTGTAAAGGTAACATTCTCAACTGTGTAGTCTGAAAACACATTATAAAGCAACAACAACAACAACAACAACAACACTAACTAGGGCAGACAGAATAAATGCACTGTAGCTGCACTCATTTCTACTCAGAAATGAATACAAAAATAAGGTTACATCTCAAAATGTTTTTACATTCCTTCATGCTATGCTTTTCATCTGTACTTTAAGAAGCAGTCTGTTTACTCAGCCAATGCAGTATTTGCAACAGCCAGTAAAACACTGTATCTTTCAGGTAAATATGAAGCACTGACTGCTCAGGTGACCTTTTCCCAGGGCAGGATTCCATCGGTTGGCCAGATTGCTCTTGCTTTCCTGCAGGCATCGTTTGCCTTCAGTGGTTGGAACTTCCTGAACTATGTGACCGAGGAAGTAGTTGAACCCAGACGGTGAATATTTTTGAATATTGTAATGACCCTAAAGCTTTCTTTCCACCTGTAATGTATTAAATAATTTTTGAAAAAAGAAGCCCTCGATTAGCTTTTGGATTCTGTCTTAAAAATCTAATAATTTAAGCAAAATAAATTGAAAAGAGAATAGTATATAAGTATACTATACATATATTTTAACACTTTTTTTGTATTACTTATGTTAAGCTCCAAGATGTTTCATTAGTTCTAATGCCTTGGGGGTTTTTTTTATTTAAAAACCCATACTTTTAAAAATCTATCCAAAACTATATGTTAGTTTTATAGAAACCATATCTTTAATCTTGTTTTGTTTTTTTTTAGAACCTATTATACAAATTGAGGGTATTATTTTCATGTACGGTAACCATGTTTTGATGATTTGTGACTTCTTTCAGGACTCTACCGCGGGCTATCTTTATCTCCATCCCACTGGTGACGTTCGTCTACACACTCACTAACATTGCTTACTTCTCCTCTATGTCTCGTGAGGAGCTGCTCTCGTCCAATGCAGTGGCAGTAGTGAGTAATGGCACTGTGTTATCAGTCACAATCATCATCCATCTTAGTGCTCAACTCCAAACTAAATTAATATCTATAAGTGTATTTCAGTTGGGATGGGTTTTGATCTGATGGCAGTCAGGTGTTAAACTTTATTGTTAAAAAAAAGAAGGGAAAAAAAGAGAATCATTTAAGAATAGAGATGGATCTAATTTTCATTCAAAGCATCAGATTCAAGTTTTCAGATCAGATTTATCTTTGGTGAAGGTTGACACACATTTTTTGCATTGAATGAGTAATCAGTTCAGGTGGACAGCCTGTTTATGAGGCTGTTTGCTCTTTTGTTGTTCAGACATTTGGAGAGATAGTTATTGGGAATGTTCTCCTCCATCATGCCAATTTCAGTGGCACTGTCCACTTTGGAGGAATTAATGGCGAATTC
>CAAE01009996.1:38271-48271 GCA_000180735.1 Tetraodon nigroviridis | reverse complement strand
CTCAAAAAGCTCCAGAAGCTAGAGAAGCTCCTGAAGCTAGAGAAGCTCCAAAAGCTAGAGAAGCTCCCAGATTAGCAGTCCAGAAGCTCCGGAAGCTCCAGAAGCTCCAGAAGCTCCAGAAGCTAGAGAAGCTCCAGAAGCTCCGGAAGCTCCGGAAGCTCCAGAAGCTAGAGAAGCTCCAGAAGCTCCAGAGCTTCTGGAAAACGTCAGCACATCTGGATCTTTAACCCCGGCAGCTGATCGACCCAGAACCCGACCGGAGAGCATTTTCAAGCGCGTCCACGTGTGGGGTCAGACCTTCGGCCGGATGTGGACCTGCTGAGGCTCCTGGTCCCAGCTGCTGCAGACGCTGATCCATGTTGGCCACGAAGGGGTGTGCCTGAGGTAGCATCCCAACCGCTAGCAGGTGCTAGCCAGAGCTTCAGCCAGACACCTGGAGGCTCCTGGAAGCATGGAGTCCATCTCCTGGGGAACCTGAGTGGAGGTCAGAAGGTCACACCTCCTGACAGACTGGATGTGAGCAGCCGTCCCAGCGAAGGCTCCGCCCCCTGCCTCCGAGCTGTGAGGAGAAGGAGCGTGGAGCTGCTGGCCTCCTGACGCAAGCCAGACAACAAGCGGCAGACATGCTGCATTCCTGAGCTCGTTCCACAAAGTACAAAAACTTCCTTGAATTCTTCGACCCCGTGACGGCGGAGCCAGGCCACATCCTGTTGTCCTCGCAGCACTTCCTGCTCCTGCTGCTCACTCGGGCTCCTTGGTTGCCGCGGTGACCAGCAAACGCAGGACGGGGCCGACTGGAATCCACCAAGCGGCGAGGAGAAGCTACCTGAGGCGAGACCAAGCAGCCAGGAGCCCAGACCAGCAACAGTCGTGGTTCCTGTTGCCGGCTGCTCGTTAGCATGGCTTATTATGGGCTGTTTCAGGGACCCTTGCTCCCAAGTGGGATGGGAAAGCCTGGAAAAGAGCCCGGTCACCGTCTGGCTGCGTTGCCCTGGGATACGGCAGGCCTGCGGGACACCTCCACCCCAGCCTCCATGAAAACGAGGGATGCGGGCCGGCTCAGAGACGGGCGTGGCTGCACAGGCTCCGCCCACACCGCGCCTTTACCGACTCCTCCTTTCACTCGGTGTTTTCGTCCACCGTTACACCGTTTGACTGACCAGCAAGCGTTTGGACGGGGGGACATCAGGAGGGGTCCTGGTCTCTGCGGGGGACACGCCTCAGCAACGCCAGCACACGATGTGGGTTTCCACGGTTCCAGGCCTCCTGACGGACGGTGTAGCCGCGGCTAGCTTGGCTACGCTATCAGCCAGGCCCCTTCGCAACCGTCCCCAAACAGGCACAAATACAGGACGCGCCATGGCAACCAGCCTGCAAGGGTTCGCCTGACTGATGGTTTGGTTTCATGGACGAGGGCGGACGGAGGTCTCTCTCTCTCTCACACACACACACACACACACACACACACACACACACACACACACACAGCAGCCTGTCCCACAGGCGTCCAGGGTCACGGCTCATCTTTGGGCCCCTCAGACTTCTCCTAGGTTCTGATCCGCTCACACATGTGAGCGGCCCTCCTCACTGGGTCAAAGGTGGAGCGGCGTGCGCCTGCACGTGCACATGGAGAGGAGGAACATTTAGAAGTGCAGATGTTTGCAGAGATGCTGCAGATTAGTCCGACGGGGCAGGGGCCCTTTCTCCTGGAGCGATGGGCATCACTCTTTTCCATCTCTCCCTCCCTCCCTCCATCAGAGAGACCGATGTGACCTATTTCAGAAAGGTTAAAGGTTGAAACCAAAAGGTTCCGTAGAAGCCGAGAATAGGCTTTGTGTTCATCTGGACTTTTCAGTTCAGAACTGATGGAGCCTTTTGGATAGAAGGGGAAACGTTTTCCAAAAGAAAACCTGAAGTCCAGATGAACGAAGTCTGTTCTCGGATAACCCTGACCTGGAGAGCCTACACAGACACGTTCCATAGAAGGCTCCTCCTTCTGTCAACACAAACGAATAAACTAAGTTAGACCAAGTTACACCATGCATCCATCCATGCATCCATCCATGCATCCATCCAATCCTCTTCATGTTTGATTCTCAATAATATCAATAACAGGGCACCTGGTAAAACAACAGTACTACCAGACGAGTGAGTGTGTGTGTGTGTGTGTGTGTGTGTGTGTCACACGATACTGCTCCTCCTGCTCCTCCTGCTGCCTTGAGAGCCGCTGTGTTTACGTTTTTGGCGGGAACAGCTTCGCTCTGGTCAGGCGTCGATCACATGTGGCGTCTCCGTGGCAGCAGGTTCTGCCCACAAACCAACACAGAAAGATAAAAACACAGTTTAGCCTCATTCTTTACTCAGAATCATCTGGCCAGAGTTGTGTAAGAGTGGGCGGGGCCTCCCCTGGACAGCGCTCTTTGATGTCAACGCCGTTGGGATGCTCGGCCTGTTGCTCTGACTGGTGTTTACTGTTGATCCCGGCCAGGGTGGAGAACGGAAAGAATTCCAAACTGTAGAAGGTGTTTCCACTCCAGCCGCTGCAGCGGTGCATCAGGACTCGCTGCTGCGCTGGCGAGGGCGGGCCTGCGGCTGCGTCACGCAGCAAACACGCCGCCTTTGTCTCTGGGGAATCCTGCGCGTGTCTTGAATGTCGGGAGCATTGTTCATCTGCAGACGCTGGTGCTCCTTCGGGCAGCTCTTATCTGCAGGCCTGCAGGAGCCCCCCTCTGGTTCCTGTTGTTCCTCGCTCCGGCCCGGCGCTCCTCGCCGCCGCCGTCTGACCGCCCCGCTTGTATAAGCCTGATGGCAGAAAAACCAGAGTGTTTGTTATTACAATGCCAGCCTACAGCGGTCGAGCGTGTGTTGTTTTGACTGTGAGAACAATCCGCTGTTGCAATAAAAGCCCCCCCCCCCCCCCCCCCCCCCACCCCACCCCCCCCCCGACCCCCCCCGACCCTTGGAGTCAGGCAGCACAAACAGCAGAAACAGCCTGACAAGGCCTCACACACCTCCTGGAGCTGTACCTTCATGGTGTGACCACACAGCAGGAAAGGGGGCTGCGCTGGGTTGTGGCGCAGGCCGACAGCGTGTAGGTGTGTGTATGAGTGTGTATGAGTGTGTATGAGTGTGTATGAGTGTGTATGAGTGTGTATGAGTGTGCAGGTGGGCGACGGAAAGGTCTCGCCTTTCAAAAGGCCTGAGAACAAAGCGGAGCCCCCTCCTGTGGCCCGTGGTCACTACAAGTGTGTGGAATTTTGAGTGGGTTTCAGGTGCTGGGCTAATGTGTGTGCTCAGGTCAGAGCACGCACACGCAGCCACGTCACGCGTGGCCGCACGCAGACACGGCCCGTCCCCAGCGGCGCTGCGCCCCAGCCTGGCTAAGGTGCGCAGAGCCGCGTCACAGCCGCTGCTGTTCTTCCGACGGTGCTTCCCATCAGAACCGGCTTCTCCGCATTCCCTCGCATTGTTTCAGCACCGCCGGCCTCCTCGTCAGTGCCGCTGCTCGTTAGGGACTTTCTCATGCTCCGGTTAGCTTGTAGCCTCCACACCCAGATAACAGAGCTACGCCACCGACGCCCATTCGCCGCGCAGGAACCTCCTCCACCTTTCTGGAGCTGTCATTTTCTTCAGCTAACTTTTTCCCGTGATGATAAACAACCTCTAAAGAGACGCCTCCGCGGCCATAAATCCCCCGAATGTTTCCTATTATTGTGTAGAACTGCATCCATGTCAGAGCTGCATAAAGAGAGATTTCTCTGTGATCGTTCCTCAGCATCGTTGGTCTGGATCCAGCACAAACAGCTCCCTCACGTAATCAGCAGCAATTAGAACCTGAGCCAGCACATTCCCCCTGAAGCCCCCCTAAAGTTCTCTGAAAGTTCCGCTGAAGCCCCCCTAAAGTTCTCTGAAAGTTCCCCTGAAGCCCCCCTAAAGTTCTCTGAAAGTTCTCCTGAAGTGTGCCTAGCGTTGGCTGCTAGTACCCTGTGCGTTTCCTAGGCGGTTCAACATTAACCCTGGAACAGGCTGAACATTTCCTGCATCTCAGGCGTCGCCCTCATTACGCTCTGTTTTCACTGGGCTTCAAGAGCCTGTGAGCCTGCTGACCCACTGACAGAGTACTTGCAGGTGGGCTCTCTCTGGTCTGGGACAGCAGCTACGCCGCCGTCAACCCCAAACAAACGTCTGAGATCTGAACATGTCACAGACGCGTCCGTCACCGCCGCCGACGGGAGGAGGAAACAAAGCTAGCAAACGTTCAAAACACATTGAGGCTAACGCTAGCTAGAAGAGCTTCGATGGGGATGGAAGCTGTTTAAACAAGCTTCCTCACCACCACTCCCATCACCATCGTCATCATCGTCATCATCACCATCATCATCATCATCATCATCATCATCACCACCACTCCCATCACCATCGTCATCATCATCATCATCACCATCATCATCACCACCACTCCCATCACCATCATCACCATCATCATCACCATCATCACCATCACCATCGTCATCATCATCATCATCATCATCATCATCATCACCATCATCATCACCACCACTCCCATCACCATCATCACCATCATCATCATCATCATCATCACCATCATCACCACCACTCCCATCACCATCGTCATCATCGTCATCATCATCATCATCACCATCATCATCATCATCACCATCATCACCATCACCATCGTCATCATCATCATCATCATCACCATCATCATCATCATCACCATCATCACCATCACCATCGTCATCATCATCATCATCATCATCATCACCATCATCATCACCACCACTCCCATCACCATCATCACCATCATCATCATCATCATCATCACCACCACTCCCATCACCATCGTCATCATCATCATCATCACCATCATCATCACCACCACTCCCATCACCATCATCACCATCATCATCATCATCACCATCATCACCATCACCATCGTCATCATCATCATCATCATCATCATCATCATCACCATCATCACCATCACCATCACCATCATCACCATCATCATCATCATCATCATCATCACCATCATCATCATCATCATCATTGCCATCTTCCTCACCATTGCCACCCTGTGGGATGAAGGTGCAGGACGAAGGCTCCCCCAGCCGCCAGGACCACCAGGGTGATGGGGACCTGCAGCACCTGGCTTCTTCTCTGGTGGTCTCTCCTGACCCGCTGTCCTCCAGTCGGGCCTCCAGGCCGTTACCGCCTGTTGTCACGTGCACGACCGGGGCACAGCTGTGTGTCTGTGGAGCGCTTGTGTGCTTCAAGCACGTTTGATGAGTCGCCCTCATTACGCTCTGTTTTCACTGGGCTTCAAGAGCCTTGACCTCTGACCCCTGACGAGTACTTGCAGGTGGGCTCTCTCTGGTCTGGGACAGCAGCTACGCCGCCGTCAACCCCAAACAAACGTCTGAGATCTGAACATGTCACAGACGCGTCCGTCACCGCCGCCGACGGGAGGAGGAAACAAAGCTAGCAAACGTTCAAAACACATTGAGGCTAACGCTAGCTAGAAGAGCTTCGATGGGGATGGAAGCTGTTTAAACAAGCTTCCTCACCACCACTCCCATCACCATCGTCATCATCATCATCACCATCATCATCATCATCACCATCATCACCATCATCATCATCATCATCATCATCACCATCATCATCATCATTGCCATCTTCCTCACCATTGCCACCCTGTGGGATGAAGGTGCAGGACGAAGGCTCCCCCAGCCGCCAGGACCACCTGCAGCACCTGGCTTCTTCTCTGGTGGTCTCTCCTGACCCGCTGTCCTCCAGTCGGGCCTCCAGGCCATTACCGCCTGTTGTCACGTGCACGACCGGGTCACAGCTGTGTGTCTGTGGAGCGCTTGTGTGCTTCAAGCAGGTTTGATGGTGGAGAAGATCAGAGGAGGTGTGTGTTTGTGGAGGGAGGACCAGCTGGAGATGGGGACCAGGATTTTTTTTTCTCTCTGGTTTATCTGTTTGGTTGTCTCGTTGGGTTTATGGACGGCTGGGATTTACCACCACCCCAGGGGAGGAGGAGGAGGAGGAGGAGGAGGAGGAGGGACGGTGGCGCCACATCAGGCTGAGATGGAGAATGTGGACCAGCTCCTTGTGGGGTTTGGCCCTCAGCGAAGCTGGAAACCAGTCTGCAGGTCTGGTTCCAGCCAGGCTCTCTGGACCTGCTGGACCTTCTCCGCTGCTCCAGCAGGTCTGGGGATCAGCCCACCACCAGTTTCGGTTGCCGTGGCGATGGGGGCCGATCAGCTCCTCTTCAGATGCCATCTGCTCTCAGACTGGTGACACACGCTCCTCCTCCTCAAAAAACTCCTCCTCACGCAACATCTCAGCTCCTGCTGGACCTCCGAGTGGGAGGCTGTTTTTGTCCTGCCGGGGCCTCTGGGACATTCCTGGACGACTGTTTTCCTCTTCTCCTCCTCCGCCTGCAGGAGAGCATCTGCACGAGTGGACGAAGACTGATGAAGACTCTGGTCTGGGCCTGATGAAGGTGGACAGGCTGGTCCGTCCGTCTCTGTGGACTTTGGCAAAGGGGCACGAAAGGGAAGCGCATCGGTCGGCTTGCAGACGGCAGATAGGAGGTGTTTGACTAAGGAGATAAAGGAGGCGCATGAGTGCAGCAGAAAAACAGTCAGCCAGCGCAGCAGACGGGAAACAAGCAGATGAACAATTAGGAGCGGCTGAAAAACAGCCGGAAAGAAGCAGCAGAACCAGCCAGAACCAGGAGGCCAAGAACAAACCCCCACCAGACAACAACCAGCCTGGCCGAGCGTGTGTGTGTGTGTGTGTGTGTGTGTGTGTGTGTGTGTGTGTGTGTGTGTGCTGTGTGTGCTGTGCTCTGACTACAGGCCAAAGCGGGTGTGTGAGATTGGCTGGATTCAGAGCAGCAGGAGGACGCGATTGTCCTGATTGGTGGAGAAGCAGCGGAGGCTTGTTAGCGCGTGTCTGTGTTAGCGCAGCGGCTGCAGCAAACATCTCTGATGTTTGTCGTGAGGACCTTTAACACTCCAGAACTTCTGTGTTGTGGAACTCGGGACAAACATTTACAAGCTGGTTAGCTGAAGCTGGCTGTTTTGGAACAGCGTGTCGAAGGAAGGCAGTAAAACAGCCTGTCCCGGATACCTGGTTTGGCTGCAGAACCCCAAACCCCCAAACAAGCGTGATGAAGATCATCTCCTCTTCCAGAGCGAAAGCAGCTGCTTGTCTGTGGACACGTGGACACGTGGACACGTGGACACGTGGACGTGTCAGCGTCACACGTCCTTCAGCTCACACCTGCTGGATGTCCCTGTTGCGCCTGTCCGCCTGCAGGTGTTAGCGGGTGACAGCTGTCAGCTCCACGCTACAGCTGCCACACCTGCAGCAGGCACACCCACCCACCCACACACACCCACCCACACACACACACACCCACACACACACACACACACACACACACACACACATCTGGACTGAAGAGCATGTTCTTAGCAGGACCAGCAGATGTTCTGCAGATATTCAGATGTAGGCCTACAAAAGTAGGTTGTAGCAGATGTTGGCTGACTGGTTGGCTGACTGGTGAGCTGACCGATGAGCTGACTGGTCAGCAGGCCGGTCAGCTGACAGGTCAGCTGACTGGTGAGCAGACCCCCCGAGCATCACCCAGCCATCCTTCCAGGAAACGCTGCGTTTGGGATCAGTGTAGGCTGAGCTCGGCTCTGCTCTGCTAATCTTGCCGCCTGTTTGGGTTTCCGTGCTGGGCTGACAGCGGACTTACTGGCTGCTGACAGAGATGACCTCTGTTGAGGAACAGCTGGCTCGACACGCTGCAGGTGCTCGCAATCTTGTTTGCCTTGCTGGCAGATAGCAGCAGCGCCGAGGGACAGGCTGCGCTGTTCCGCTAGCAGAGCCGGGGATGATCGAGGGAAGGAAGGAGATTCACACACTTTCCTTCTGTGTGTGTGTGTGTGTGTGTGTGTGTGTGTGTGTGTGTGTGTGTGTGTGTGTGTGTTTGAACCCAGAGATGAGCGCATGTGACAGGTTTGGAGTGTCAGAAAGACACAAACCAAGAGGACAGAACAAAGGATGAACACAAAGGTCTGCCGCTAATGTTGTCCCTGTCCCCTGTCCCTGTCCCCTGTCCCCTGTCCCCTGTCCTCTGTCCCCTGTCCCTGTCCCTGTCCCCTGTCCCCTGTCCTCTGTCCCCTGTCCCTGTCCCTGTCCCCTGTCCTCTGTCTCCATCTCCATCCCTGTCCGTATCTGTAGTCACTGCTCTGTGGAAGCAGCTGTTGTTTGTGTTGTTGTCACGGCGACGCTGATAGCAGCAACATGTGGGTCAAACATTCCAGAAAAGACATGAATGAACTCGGAGACGCCGTGGTAACAACGCCAAGCTAGCAAGCTGATATTAGCCTCAGGACCGGAGCTCAAAGCTCTGTGTAGATCAAAGGAAACCTGCTCCTCCAGAACCGGAACCACCGAGGAAGAGACTCTGCTGATCCGGGTCCAGGTTCGGGGGGGAACCGGGTCGGTACTGGGCCGTAGATCCGGTCCGCACCAGTAGCAGCGACGGCTGGCTGTCAGAGATTAATGACCAGAAGGTTGTAAGCTAGCTTCAGAAGCTAACGAGCCTCAGTCTCACCTGTGAGCAGCAGCACAGGTGGAGGATAAGAGTAAAACCCGGAGCGGAACGTGTCTGTGCGCTGATCAGAACAGCCCAGTTTGACTCTTCCTGCAGGGTTGAGAGGGAGGGGCCAACTGAGGAGATCACAGGTGAGGTGTCGACAGGTGAATGCAGCAAACGTCTAGTCACCAACATCACCAACGAACACACACACACGCACACACTCCTGGGATCCTCTGAGGTCAGACAGGTGATTCTCCAGGTGGGCGGAGCTGCTGCAGGGTGTTGGTTTGAAGCCTCACACGCGTGTGCACGTGCGCCATCGTTGCTCAGGGTTAGCGCCAAAGTTCTGGCTGCAGCAGGAGCCCAGCAAAGATGCAGCTGATGCAGGATCAGCAGCTCGCCGCAGTCACGCATCAGCGCGCTTCTTTGTTGCCATGTTTCCTTCGCAGAGGCCAAGGTCATCAGCAACACGAGGTGTGTGTGTGTGTGTGCGTGTGTGTGTGTGTTTGATCCCATAAACGTTAAAAACCACCAGAAGGCCTTCCACCTCCTCTCTGGAGAACAAACGAGTGTGAGGTCTTCCGTAGCGCTCCGGGTTGCTGCTGGGCTCAAGGGCACCTGGGATCAAACCAACACCTGGGTGGAGCAGCAACCCCCCCCAGAGGCTCCGGGGTGGAGGTGTGGAGCGACCTGATGGAAGGATCTCAGCGGGCCGGGGACACTGCACACGCACGCGCACGTTGGAGGGTTGAGGAAGAGTCGGGTTCAAAGACGGAGCCGTTTATTCCAACCCGGCCAAAACCTGGCAACTCAAACATTTCACAGAAATGACCCTGCAACGGGACTGAGCGTCACGTGACCACAGCGTCACATGATCAGAGCGTTACATGACCAGTGTCACATGACCGCACGCCAGAAGAATAAATAAAAACAGTGAGAGTGAAGAATTAAATACCAGCACAGCTCCAGTACTGCTGGGACGGGGGGGACGGAGGGACGGGGGAGACAGGGGATAGTGGGGACAGAGGAGACGGGGGGGACGGGGGATAGTGGGGACGGAGGAGACGGGGGGGACGGGGGATAGTGGGGACGGAGGAGACGGGGGGGACGGGGGATAGTGGGGACAGAGGAGACGGGGGGGACGGGGGATAGTGGGGACGGAGGAGACGGGGGGGACGGGGGATAGTGGGGACAGAGGAGACGGGGGGGACGGGAGATAGGGGGGACGGAGGAGACGGGGGGGACGGGGGATAGTGGGGACGGAGGAGACGGGGGGGACGGGGGATAGTGGGGACGGAGGAGACGGGGGGGACGGGGGATAGTGGGGACGGAGGAGACGGGGGGGACGAGAGA
>CAAE01009996.1:17206-37657 GCA_000180735.1 Tetraodon nigroviridis | reverse complement strand
GGGGGACGGGGGAGAGTGGGGACAGAGGAGACGGGGGGGACGGGAGACAGGGGGACGGGAGACAGGGGGGGACGGGGGATAGTGGGGACGGAGGAGACGGGGGGGACGGGAGATAGGGGGGACGGGGGGGTGGAGACAGGGGGGACGGGGGGACGGAGGAGACGGGGGGGACGGAGACAGGGGGGACGGGGGATAGGGGGGACGGAGGAGACGGGGGGGTGGAGACAGGGGGGACCGGAGGAGACGGAGGGGGGTGGAGACAGGGGGGACGGGGGATAGGGGGGACGGAGGAGACGGGGGGGTGGAGACAGGGGGGACGGAGGAGACGGGGGGACCGGGGACGCGTCCACTCTGAAACTGGCTTGGAGGGAAGAAACCCTTTTATGGGAACATTGGGTCCATTTTTAGTCCTTTCATCTATTTACAACGAGATGGTCCTCAGAAGTCTACGGTGCTTGAGTCCTCAGAGACGGACGGATGGAGGGAGGATGGATGGATGGGAGGATGGATGGATGGATGGATGACAGGTCCTCAGCCTGTCTTCAAGGCTGTCTTTGGTCCCAGACCTAATGGAAGTCCTGCCGGACGTGTGCTGGAGGACTCCTCGCTTGGGTGAGGCTGCTCCAGGTCCTGGACAGACAAACACAACAATTAGACACCTGAACCTCTGAGGCCTCACCTGTGGAACCAGGAAGCTGCGCCGATTACACAGAGAACGTTCCGGAACGTTCCAGTCAGCTGTCAGGCATCTTAGAACTACACAATCTGTGTGGTGTAAAAAGGAGGAGGTGCTGGTGTTGAGAAGGAGGCTCTTCTTACCTGGGCCCTGCTGCCTGCTCCTCCTGCTCCTCCTGCTCCTCCTGCTGCTCCTGCTGCTCCTGTTCTTCCTGCTGCTTCTGCTGCCTCTGCTCTTCCTCCTCCTGCTCCTCCTCCTCCGGAGCCTCAGGCCTGTGAGAGGAGCAGAAACTGTGACGCCAACCATCAAAGCGAGGCGGTGACGTCACGCACCTGAGCCGACAAAACCTCCTGCACGCGTTGTCCTTTTGGCGGAAGCACCGGCACCGGGCTCCGCCGGTTGCCATGGTTTCGGCGAGCGCGCGCTTCGTCCTGGCTGCGCTGCCCAGTCCGTAGGAGACCACGCGCCTGCGCGAGAGCAACAGAAACACAGGTGAGGAGGCGCGCACAGGTCAAAGGAAAGGACCAGCCCAGGAGGGCCCACGAGCAGCACCTACTCAGGTGTGTTGACCCAGATGATGTCCAGGTGGCAGAAGTACACACACTCCTTGTCCAGGAAGGTGGCGCACGAGCAGCGTTTGGTCCGCGCGTGATGCTCCTGCGCGGCCGCGGGCGCCTCTGCGGTGGGCAGCGCTGCAAAAACAGCCATTTCAGTGAAATCCCGCAAACAGAGGAGGACCCTCCCCATTCCCGCAGAGGAACAGGCGCGAGAGGCGCGCGAGGAGGCGGAGATCCGGCGAAGAAGAGTGAGATCCAGGCGATCACTCCCGAGCAGTTTGTTACCTGAGCGCAAAACGGGATCGACAACACGGAAGACAAGAGGCGGAGATCCATTCCGATCCGGTCCGGTCCGAGAAAACCCAAAGAATCAAGAGGACAGTCCTCCGCGAGAGCTGGAGTCCTAGCCCGCTCCTTCAGTCCCTCCAGGCGTCCCGCGGCAGCGCCGAAGGTGCGGGACGGTGGATCATTTTGGAGCGCGCGCGCTGATGTGGCCCCGCACATGTGCGGCCCCGCCGCTTTATAGGTGCGTCCCGGGGCCGCCCCCTCCCAGCCGGCCCCTGGCTCGCGCCCAGACGCAGCTGATAAGAGGCGGGCGGAAGGTCGGCCTAGCTCCCCACCGCGGGTGGATGCGGAACTGACGCGCCCGTGGGTGCCCCCCCCCCCCGTGGGTGCAGTTCACAGTTGCTGCAGCAGGCGGCAGCAAAGCCGCAGGAATGAGCTCAGGAACGCGCAGAAACCAGAAAAGTGGTTTATTCACGCGTGGACGTGGAGCGCGAGCGGGTCCGATCAAAACTGAATTAAGAAACGAAAATCAGTTCAAACTGCGCGCGGGGAAGAGCTGCGGTGACGTCACAGCAGTTCAGGGGACAGTGGACCAGACGTGGAAGGGTTCTCTGGAAAGATTCGGGATGTCTGCGTCATCAAGAGGAAGAAAGAGGAAGAGCCACAAAATCTCCGTTTCAGGGGCGCATTTATTACCGAGAATACACTGGATTCACGCGTCGGGCGCTCGCGCCCTGCTGAGGTGACACAACCCGCGTATCCGGCCACGCTGACAGAGGAAGGACCCAAATCAGGCCAGTCTTCCCAAACCTCCCAGGTCCCGAAGCCGTCACGCGTCCGGGCTCTGGGCCGTGTTTGGAGCCAAGGAGGGGTCCGAACTACCGGCTCCCGTGGAGGACAGTCCAGGTGGGTGGGGTGGTTTCCTCAGCATCACTTTGGCTCCTGATGCCGCGTGTTTAAGTACGTCTGGTCCAGCAGCCAAGCTCCGGCCTGCGGCCGAATCCCGGACACGCGTCCCGGTGGTGGAAACTCTGGTGTGTTTTCAGTGGAAAAGTCTGCGTCTCCGGCTTCTGCTTGGAGGCCCGCATCAGTGTTTCCACTGGAGTTTCCACGCGCCAGGAGACGCGTCTCTGCCCTGCCGTCGCCCGTCGTGGGTCCAGCGGTCTTCCAGCACTGGCGGGTGGCGGCCACGGGGGGTCGCTGCTGCCCGCTGGGGGCAGGAGTGGGAGCCGCGGGTGGATGAGTCCCTGTCCGAATGGAGGAGGTGTGGAATAACACACGTTCGTTCAGAGAAGAGCTGCAACTGACCTCCACCCCAGGGGCAGGTGGATCTCCTGGTCACCCGTAGGATCGGGGGCGTGTTTTGTTGAACTCTACGTGCACGCGCGTACACAGAGATGGGTTTTTAGAGCATCATCTCCAGCTCAGACGGCAGCGAAATCAGCTTTGCTGAGGTCTCGGAAAAGGCGAGACTAACCGGAGAGGACAGCTGGGATCTCCCTCCGGAGCTCTCAGGTGAACCGCGGGAACCAGACGTGCTGCTCTACAGACCTCTAGGGACCTTCTGCTGGGGTGACAAAATACAGCAGCGCACATTAATGTAAACAATTCTTTACTGATACAGGTAAGAATATCGATACAGCAATGAAGAGCTACGATAATGCACATACCTGTAGACGGGTGAATTTGGGCACTAGATGATCGTAATAAATAGCTGAACACAACATCTGTACATGGAACATCGCCCCCTCACTGATAGAAATGTACATATACCAATACAACATGTATAGTTCCATAAATTTACCAACGACAAATATCCTTTCAAATAAAATAGACATCCTCCGTCGTGATGCCTTCTTCCACTTTTTCAAATGAGGACGATCGACTACTGAATCTCCAAGGTAATATGTACACGTTCCTCCACACGAAACTCCAAAAAGGCACAATTGTCTGTACACCATGTACAAAAAGAACGGGAGAATGCCAAAGAAAAGTGGGATGAAGGGCTGGTCAGGGCTCTGCTAAGGATTGCACCTAGACGAAGGTGGGGACCTGTGCTTGAGAGGCGATCTGCAGCAACACACCCCCGAAAAGTGTTTCAGTCTTACAAAGTGACAATTACAAAAGGGCAGAAGAGGAGGAGCTTCCTGCTGCTGGCGCGTCAGGTGGCGATGACCAGTCTGTCTTCATCGTCGCTGGACGCGTCGTTATAGTCGTCCACCTTCTGCCAGCCGGCGGCTGGGGGCAGCCTGGGGGGGCAGGGCCCCCCGCCCCCTGGCCCGGAGGCACCCCAGCGGGCTCCTCGGGGCTCTTTGCTGCAGCTACGGGTGCACCTTGCCCTGCCGGTGCACGACCTGCCGCCGCGTCCGCCGTCGGGCTGGCGTTGGCAGGGGTGGGCGGCGGAGGAGACGCGCAGCTGCGTGCAGAAGCGTGTTCACTCTGAGACAGCTGCGTGGCGCCGGCTTCGGGGCTGCCGCGCGTCTCCGAGGAACCCGGCAGAGGACTGAGGGCTGGAACGGGGCTGAGCGAAGGAATGATGGCAGGAAGAGCGATGTTGACGATCTGAAGACCCGGAACGTGGCTCTGGGCCAGCGTGCTGCTCTGGGACGTAGGGCTGGCTGCCAGGACCTGCAGCCCCAGCGTGGCGCTGAGGCTGAGGCCCTGCTGGTTCAGCAGCTGGGTGGGGGCCAGGCCCGTGCCGCTCAGCCCCATCAGGTTGAGCGTCTCCAGGCCCACCGGCTGGATGGTCTGGGGCTGCAGCCCGGCCAGCTGCCCCAGGGGGAAGCAGGGGACCACGCTGCTGAGGGGCTCCGGCACCACAAACGGCTGGGGGGGCGCCGAGGGGTTGGATGCAGGTAACGGGTTGCTGTTTCTGTGGATGATGCTCACGGCCGGGATGGTGAGCTGCACAGGACCGGCCTGGATTGGCACGAAGGTGGAGTAGGCGGCCAGGCCCGCCGGAACCAGCTGGATGCCCCCGACCGGGAGCATGCTGTAGGAGGAGCGGGGCGGCTGCTGGGAGTGCAGGGGCAGGTGACTGAACAGGTGTGTGTGGGGCGGCGCCCCCGGCGACACGCCCTGGGGGGGAAAGTCCCCCGGACCTTGGGGAGCGCAGGAGGACGTCTGCGTGCTGCGGTCGACGGGGATGCCGGCTTCAGCCGCAGGAGCAGAGGAGGTGTCCTGGAAACACACAGAACCAGCCTGTCAAAGGTCCGAACGCAGGTGGAGGAGCTCGCCACACTCCTCCCGCATCCCTCCGTCACCCTCCCCCCAGCCGAGCCACCGTCCCTCCTCAGGCCTTCGTGCTAACTATTAGAATCGTTTCTAGCTCTCCTGCAGGAGCTGCGAGCACAGCTGCGTCTCACCTGGCCTGGCTTGCAGCTCCTGCCCGCTGCCGGGGGACTGGGGGGCCCCTCAAAGTCGGGGTAGTCGATGGACATCTGCCTGCAGGGGGACACCGGACTCATCATGTGCACCGACTCTGTGTCAGAGGTGGAGGCATCTGCCGCGGTGGCCACAGGCGGGGGACAGTTAGCGAGCGGCGCTGGGCTGAAGGAGCTGGAGATGCACATCTGTCTGCTCAGGGACACGGGAGCCATGGCTGGGACGCAGCTCGGGGCCTGGGACTCGGGGACAGGCGGGACAGGGAGCAGGGACACAGAGCTGATGGACATCTGGGCCAGCAGAGCGCTGGGAGGGACGTCGGCCTCCCTGGAGGAGAGATGCTGCGGGCTGGCACACACGGACGGGTTGCTGGAGAGGCCGGACTCGGCCTGGCTGTCCTCCTCCTCCTCCTCGTTCTCCTCGTTCTCCTCGTCGTCGGGGCCGTCAGACTCATCGCCATCGGAATCCTGGCGCTCGGCGCTGCTCAGGTGGCCGCGCTCTCCTGTGGGCGAGAGAACGGGAGTCGTTTGTGAGGATTCCTGGACCACGAGAGTCATGGGCGGCCTTGGAGCCCTCATCAGAGATCGGTGGGAAAGCCCACAACGGCAGCTCAGCGCCGCCTCGCGCCGCTGCAGTCCTGCGCCGCCGACCACCGTGCACCCCCGAGCGCCATCGAAGGCAGCGCAGGAAAAACAAACAGGCGCTTAGAGTCTGGGAATGCTTTCGGGCAGATTCTCACTCGCTCTGGTGCGCTAAAATTAGACGCTGCAATTCCCTCTTTCCGAAGCTGCGCAGCCTCCCACTCAGCCTGCGGATGAGCAGAGCGAGAAGCTGCTTCTGGATTAGACCAGAGCAAAGCCACGACGGACACAGCATCAAAGCTCGGCTGGGCGGAGTCGTGGGGTCAGCCACAGGCCTGTGGGAGCAGGACAGGAACCCCCAGCTGGGGGAACTCCAGCAGGCTCCATTGGGGCCTGCTGAGCCTCACCGCTGTCCTGCCCTGACCATCGGCCATCTGCTACAGACGGATGTCCACGTTTGGACTCATCAGTCGGGAGCAGCCGTCCGTCTGATGTCCTCGTTTCCAGGATGGAGGTTGTGGCTTTTTGGCTGCAACTCCTCCATGAGGACCACCTCTGGCCAGTAGGTGGTGCCAGTTCTGGGCTGATGGACCTAACCCCCACCCTGCTGGGCCCAGTTCCGAGGGAATTAAGCTGGAAGTGTTTTAATCTGCTACACCAAGTCAAACAATCATACATGGGTAATTTGCCTCTTTCTCCTCACAGTACCTGAGTCCTCAGCATCTTGGTCTTCGATGAGAAGCTCTGGAACGCCCATCTCCATGCATTTCTTACTGTGGGCCTTGGACTTCATGTGCTTGGTCAGGTTCCCTGCAAGAGGAGGAGCACAGAGGTCTCATGAGGAGGTGGATGGAGAACAACAACGCAGCAGCAGTCTGTGGGGAAACTATGCAAATAGGAAGTCACCCGTGAAGAGCTTTTTTAAAAGAATGTGGGCTGGTGTGACATTAAGAAGCCTTCTAAATGTGGCGTGGGTTGGAAAGTTCACTGCAGGAGGATGAATCACACCGTCCGTGGTGCGATAATGACACTCAGAGCTCCTAAACACCAAGCAGCAGCTGTTCGAGGCCAAGTAAAAACATCGTCGACGGCAGTCAGCAGACGTGTACGTCAGAAAGGGGACTTTGGTCAGGAGTCCAACCTTTTGTCTTGAAGGAGAAGTTGCAGTGCACGCAGTGGTACGGCCGCACGTCCGAGTGGGTGCGGATGTGTTTGCGCAGCATGCTGGGCTTCTTGCAGCGGATGCCGCATTCCTCACAGATGTATTTACCTCTTCCACGCCCACGCACGTAAACATACTCCTCGTTGGATTTGTATCTGCGAGGTTGCAACAGGACACATCAGCTGGAGGGGACAACAGGACACATCTACCTAAGATAGCTCAGCTTCATCCCTACCCGCCATCAAATATTTTGATCCGCCTCGGTTCGGCCTTAGGTGCCACGTCTTTGTCCAGTTCTTTTTTTTGGGACTCCTGAACTTTGCTTCTCGGTTCAACACACGCAGGCGTCTGGGAAAGCAGCACCTAGAAAAGAAGACAGGGAGCTGGTCAGTGAAGGTGTTTGTGGGGTCCTTTTGCTGCGAGCGATGCGCCTCCCACCTGGGACATGAGCTCCTTCAGTTTGCCCGAGTACGACAGGATGTCCGATTTGCCACCAGTCCGGATGGCCGACGTGTAGTGGATGGTCTTCGAGCTCTGCTTGGAGTCAAAGAGAGACAGGACCACCTTGGTGGGCAGCCCCAGCGGGTTCGGGTTGCTGGGGCTCACTGGCCAGGCAGCGTATGCTGAGGTCTTCAGGTCAGCTTGAGGAACATGGAGAGGCTTCCTCTTCATCAGGAAACACCAGGTGAAAGTGGTGGCGGTCTTCAGGCTGGGGAAAGAGAGGCGATGGCTGTCCTTCGTGTTGACCACAGACACCGAGGGCAGTTTAATCTGTCCCCCAGGGACAGCTGAGGGCCTGAAAGGACATCTGGCAGGAATCCACTTCCGTTCTTCGGTTTTCTCGTGGAGTTTGAGTGCCCTGCTGCTCAGCGAGGAAGTGTCCTGGCTACCAGGTGGGCCACTCAAGCAAAGGCCTTCTTCCTCTTCTTCTGGAATGCCAACACTTGCAGCTTTGTCCAGCGCGGCACTGTCGGGGGACATGGGCTTGACCTCGTCCGTGTCCTCTGAGTCCTTCTCTGCGTCCGGCTTGTCCTGAGGCAGTGCCGGGGCCTCCGTTTCAATGGGACTGTCCGCTGGCTCAGTGGTGCAAACTTGCCTGACGAGCATCAGCTTACGCTGTCGGGTAACCTCGGACATCTTGGAGTTGAGATAGTTCACCGAGCGGCCATCTGTGAGACAGGCCACGCCGTGCTCATCCTTGGCCCGCTTTTGGTGCTTTTCCATATAAATGTCCAAACTGTTGGCAGGCGACAGCATTCGCTTGCTGGAGGCGGCTGGCTCCGGCTGCGGGCACAGAGTTCCCGATGCCGGCTTCTGCGTGCCTGGTGAGGAGCCTTGAGAAGGTACTTGTTCTGCTGGATGGTCGTGACTTCCAACCGCCCGACTTTTGTCCTTCTTTGCGGTGTTGCTCTCCGAGGGCTGGGCGGACAGGGGGCTGGTTTTGCTGGGCAGAGGGGACACGGACTGCATCTGCTCGTGAGTGATGAGGATCTGTGGCAGCTGGATAGTTCCAGTGTTGGTCCGATCTCCTTGGTCTCTTGGTTGCTCACCCACCTGAGGAGCACCCTGGGTTTTCCCCTCCAAGGTCTGTGGAGCAGCTTGCACATATATGCTCTGGAGAAGGTCTAAGGACTTTGCTTCACTGGCAGCCGGCGTGGCGATGGGGATGGTCAGAACTGGCAGGGCTCGGCGAGCCCCCTGCACACTGGAGAAGGAAAACGCTGGGTTGGCTCTGAGCGTAGGACAGTGCAGTTGGTACTTGGGCACAAAACTCTTCTTTTCTTCAAGGTTGGATGGTTTGCTCTGAGCGTCATCCTGACACGCTGAAGTCTGGCTTTTTGGTTTCTTGTGGAATACTTGAACTCTTGACGTTTGGTGCCAAGGGTGGGGAAGACCGTGGACTTCAGGGGGATGAGTCGAGCTGCCCAAATGGATGCTTTGGACCATTTCCTCGTTCTGTTGCAAGGGTATTTCTCCGGCGTGCAGGGTAAAAGGCTGATGCACGCTGTGTCTGCTGGCAATGTGGATCTGTGGAATTCTACTCTGAGCTAGAGAGCTAACGTTTGCTGGCAAGGCTTTGTCATGCTGTATGACCTTTACAACCGGGTGCTGACTCTCTGGGCCGATCTTTAGAGACATCTGGCGAACCAGTGGTCCTCGCCTCCTTTCAATAAGAGGCACCTGGGAAACCTGTGACGTCTGGCCACTTTTTGGTTGCCCTGTAGATGAAACACATCTGCTGGGAGACACATTTCCACAGTCAAAGGATTTGCTACGATAGTCGGACGACAGCTCAAGAGAAGGTTGAGCACAAGGGATCTGTTCTGATGCAGCGCGCCTCATCATTCCTGGTACACCCAGCGTGTTAACGGCCGCTGGTAACACCTGAGCCTCTTGAATTTTACCGGCGTGATCGGCCCTACAAGGACTCTCTGACCTAGGTGGTTCCTCGCGCTCAAAGGAGGCCGAGACGCTGGAGCATCGGGACAAGCTGCTGTCTCTGCTGAGGCTCTGCGAGATGCTGGAGTCAAAACTAGACTCTGCAGATGAGTGATCCATCTGAGCCAGACGAATTCTTTTCTTTTTGGGCGGAAGTTTCTCTGCCGGCAGCTTCGACAAACTCTCACTTCTCTGAGGCCAGCTGAACTGATCGGCAGCCTTGTCCGCTGACTCGCCACTCTGTGTTTCATGCTCTCTGTCAGGTTCCTCTGTCACCAGAATCTCAGGAACCTGGATGTTATTTTGACGAACCAGACGAAACTGGTGGACGGAGGTAGAGTTTTCAGCAGTGGCCGCTTCCATACTGCTCGTGCACTGTTCTTTATTTTGCTTCCCG
This sequence comes from Tetraodon nigroviridis, assembly GCA_000180735.1. Lineage (NCBI taxonomy): Eukaryota > Metazoa > Chordata > Actinopteri > Tetraodontiformes > Tetraodontidae > Tetraodon > Tetraodon nigroviridis. The sequence continues at coordinate 28,176 of CAAE01009996.1, read as the reverse complement.
CAGTCGACACCCTTGCCTATAGACGTTTTCTCATGGTAACCGCTAGCTAACGCAATGGCTGTTGCATCTGTTTTGAGTGCGTGGGAGGAATCCTTTTCCAGACTGTCCACAGGTGAGGCCCTGTCACTGGGTTCCACCTCAAATGAATTGGGTCTGCTGAGAGAGTTGGTGTGTCGAATGACCGAGGTCCCGCTACCTTGCCGTTGCAGCTCTCCCTTGGGAGCGGCGCTGCTCTGGGTCTCTCGTATGGGCGATAGCCTGGATTCTGGCGTGTTGATGCCTCTCGCTATGAGCTGAATCTGAGGTAGCTTTTTCTGGGTATTTTTGGGTTGGATATCTACCATCACGTTAGTATGAGGGAACGCTTGGTTTGCCGGAGCTGCTGGAAGCTCAAAGCTAACGGAAACAGGTGGAGCTGTGTCAGTGGGGGACTGATCGTCTTCATCGCCAACACTTTTCATTTTCCTTCGCTTCCTGATGGAGGTCTGTTGATCGACTGTTCCTGGACCGCTATTTGATCTCGGCGGAACTGTGGGATGGATTAAGCTGACATGAAAAACATCCTGGTCGGCCTCTTTAGCAGCGCTCGACTTATTTTTGGGGCCGTGAAGTTCAGAACAGTAGAATTTCTTGTGAGTTTCAAAATTCTCTAACTTCCTGTAGCGGTTGCGGCAGGTTTCACACTCGTACATCGTGCCTTTGTTCTGCTGGGTCTTCCTGTTTCTATCTTGGTGGTGCTCAAATGATCTGCTCCTTTGCATCAGCTCGGTGGAGCTGCCGGGACCATGATAGCCATCATCCATGGAGCGCGTGCTAGGCAGGCCATGCACGTCACTCGTGGAAAAGTCCTCCACCGCCACCTGCCTGACCAGTGTGCGAGCATGCAAGGCCGGATTCGGAGTCGACGGAGTCGAGGAAAACACGTCGTCGTTGAGCAAAGTGATTTTCTCGTCAAAAGACTGACAGATTCTCAAAGGGTGCGGGAGAGGGGCAACGTTTAGGGGGAGGGCGGAATGGCCCGGGGTGGTGGGCATAGAGTTACTCCTTGTAATTGGCAAACAGTCCATAGGTGGATACTGAGACGGAACAGAGAGCAGGAAGACTGGCTTGGACTTGTCTGTGGGGGTGAACGGTGACTTTGGGATGTCTGAGCTGGAGCTCGATCTTCTGCCCATCGGTTTTAGATCAAACTGAAAAGAGTCTTTGAATATGTATGACTTAGGGGAGTCGATGCTCCCTCTCCTGGACAGGGACGTCCTTCTCGGTTTGACGCTGTCCAGCTGCTTGTTGTCAACTACAGCTTCGTTATCAGAGATCAGCTTTGAAATGCGCTCTTCCAGCGAGAGGGTTCTGGCCTCCAGCGGAGGACGCATCTGCCCCTCGGTGGACGGCGGCGGCAGCTTTGGCTCTGCTGCTACATGCATGACTGTGGCGACAATTGGAACGTGAGGAGCGTTCCCCTTGGCCATGTCCATGTCCACCGGTGGGGTTATCTTGACAAAAGGACTGGGTGGACTCATGGCCTGATCAGCGCTTTCGGACCTTGAGAAGTACCCGGAATCGGTGCTTCCCAAACTGCGGGGACTGAGCAGACACTTGGCTTGCTGCTGTTGGGAACAATCCGTGGCTTGCTGCCTCTGGAGTTGAGCGTGTCCACTTAACATTGGAGACCTGCAGCGTTGGTCTTCGTCCTCACTCACTGTGTCTAAGGAGTGATTGGAAGCAACCACCCCCTTCAGAGGTGGCAGCGCGGTGCTACTCGTCCTCATACCGACGGCCTGCAACTCCTGCTGCTGCTGAGCAGCGGCTTGCTCCGGGGCCGTACCTGTAACTCTGGGGCTGTCGGCCCTCAGCGGGGACACGTTGACTGGGTACACAACAACTTTGGGAAGCGCCGCCGTCACCTTGGGCTCGTGAGCCCTCTGACTCGGAGCCGCTTTGGTCGAGTCAAGCTTGGCTAAAGACTCAGCTTCGCCGTGGCGGACGGGGCTCGTACCTGCGCTCTGAAAGCTGCTTTCAGACGAAGCTGCCGCGCTGCTCTTGGATAGCTTGGTCGCTAACTCGGCGCTGCTACCTTCTTCGTCGCTGTCGCCGCTCTCCTCAGAATGCGTACCGAAGGCTTTGTCAGACTCCTGAGACAGTGACCCGCCTCCACTCTCCGAGCGCGCCGTCAGACCCAGCTTGATGGCGTGGGCATGGGACTTCTTGTGCTTATACAGGTTGCTCTTGGTTTTGAATGAGAAGCCACAGGTCACACAGGGATAGGGTCGCTCGCCCGTGTGGGACCGGATGTGTTTCAGCAGCACGCTGGGTTTAGCACATGCTCGGTTGCAGTATTGACACACATACTTTCCCAGCTTCTTGGGCTTTTGGTCCTTGTAGACCTGCTCCACACCAAAGTTCACCACCGTGCTCATCTGCCTATGGTTGCTTCCGGGTGTCACCGGGACCTGGATGGTGCTGGGAACGCTTGCTGAGAGGGACTGGCACGTGTGCACCACTGGGGGCTGGCTTTGTGGTAGGGTGTTGGGTCCGGAGGGAACGGGCGCGTGGGTGATCGCCGAAGGGCCGCTGGGGAAGCTGATGTGCACGCTCGGCTGTTCTGCGCTGGAGCCAACAGGAAAGTGTTGCGTAGCAAGTGCAGATGACTGCATGTGCGTGACCTGGGTGGATTTTTGTGTGTTTGCCTGCAGTGGAGCCGCGATGCCAATAAAGTTGCCCTGTTTGTCGATGTAGTAGGTGTGCATGTGGGGAGGCTGGTTCTGGAGGCCAGCGCTGAGACCAGGCACGCTGGTTAGCTCGCCACCAGCGGCAGAGGCTGCTTTTCCAGCGGCCTGCGGCGAGCGCTTCCTCTCTGCCAGGGTGCTGAAGTCCGGCTCCATGGCCTTCAGGAGGACCCCGAGTGGATCACTGCTGTGATAAGGATCGCCTTCAAATCTGGGATCTTGACTTGGGCTCTCTTTGGCCTGAGGTGCTTTTTCTGTGGTCAGGGAGCCCTCATCACCCTCGGGAGAGGCCAGCGAAGGTCCAGAGGATGTGTCTGCTGCACTCAGCCCTCCCGCATGGAGCGAACCAGGTTCCTGGTGTGGGGAAGCCTCCACTGGGTGGCCATACTGGAGGCTCCTGGTCTCACTGGCTGATGTGGGAGGCTTGTGGGAAGGACTGTGGTGGTTGGTTGGACAGGATGAGTGTAGGCTCCCCTTGGATGGCGCTTCCTGGTTCCCACTTTCGGATGTTTTTAACTGTGGTTTCTTCACTGGAGATTTAGGGATTTTCTCCAGACGATTTTCTGCAACTACTTTTTTCCTCTTCAGGCTTTTTGTGTTGTCTGCGTTTCTTCGACTGCTTTCAGATGTTCCTGCGATAAGAATGAAAAAAACTAACTCAAATACACAAAAAAAAAACGACCGTGCAAATGTTTTACATTGATTTGTTCTGAAATGGTTGAAATTCTTTTCAAGAGATTATAAAACTAAACCACAGAGCAAATTTAGAAAAATCAAGATATTAAATTATTCGTGAGTAATTGGGACTCACAGCAGAGAAGAGTTTTCTACCACAGACGAACCTCACGTCTAATTCTGAGAGGTGGGAAAGTCTCACCGCGGCTGCTGCCAGGGTTTAAAAATAAGGCTCACCTTTCTGGGAGCCTTTGGGCTCTTTCAGCTCTTTTTGTGCCTCTTCGATTTTATCTGGAAGACAAGAAGACAGATCGTTGGTTCGGAGCAGAGCGGCGCTGGTGGAGGAGAACCTAAGTCATGACGCTGGGGCTGCGCCCACACGCTGCAGCTGCATGGAGCCGCTTCACACGAGAACAGCTCTTCCTCCACAGATGAGAGTGTTAGCGGGTGTGCACTCACCATAACACCAGCCGTCACACACACACACACACACACACACACACACACACACACACACACACACACACACACACACACACACGCGCGCGCGCGCGCGCCTGACGCAGCAACGACGCAGCCACGCAAGGATCAGCGTGGAAGCAACCATCAGTTAGCATCCCTAAGCGCCCTCCATCCCCCCAGGAGGGACAGAGCGACGGGTCCCGCTCGGGTTCAGCTCGGGTTCTCCGCCCTCGCCTGTCTGACACGTTCCTGTGTGAAACATACGCAGGTGTAGGAGGTGAGAGCTGCGTGTTTGATCGTGGGAATGGGTCGTTTCCGGGCAGAGCGGAGAACTAAACTCTGTCTGCTGGGTCGGCTCTGACCTGCTCCAGGCTCGTTGGTGTAAAGAAATGAGGAATGATCAGCGTAAGTGTCGGCTTTGGTAGGAGAGAGTGTCCCCAGCCTGCACCGGTCCCTGCACATCAACCATGCGCAGGTGGGGCAGCAACGCTGGTGACGCTAACTAACAGCTAATCATTTACTGCAGAAGCTTTTCTGGGGAGCCTGCTGGGGCAGAGTGGGGGGGGGACCAGGAGCTCAGCAGATTCCGTTCCCACATGCATGTGTGCGACTGCCGTCTCAGCCGTCTCCATCTCTGTAGGTCCCAGGCAAACATCACCGCTTACATAAGGCTTCCCCGCCCCTGCACAGCCTGCACACAACAAAGGCTCAGGCAGGAGGCTGATGATGCTTCAGGAGCATCCTCCTCCTCCTCCTCCTCCTCCTCCTCCTCCTCCTCCTCCTCTCTGCTAGGAACAGTCGTCCACGTGAACTACTCTGTGGGACACCTGACATCTCACAGGACCAAAGCAAACATTTGTGAGTTGCTGGAGATGAGAACCAGAGCAGGTCCTGGATCATGCTGGGGTCAGCGGGGGTCAGCGGGGGTCAGCTGGGGTGAGCCAGGTCCAGTCCGAGGGCTCAGGTCAATCAGCCCAGCGGAACAACCACCTCTCTGGTCCCAAACGCTTGGAAACCCCCCCTCGTCCAGCTGGAAGCCACGCCCACCTCATACAGATAAGAACATGCATGAGAGAAGGGGCCAACAGCAGCTCCAGGATGGATCCCATCACCCAACCAGAACCTTGGGTTGAAACCGACAGGAAAGGCTGCAGGTGTGCACGTGCACGCCCGTGGAGATCAGCAAGCCAGGGGAAAAGCTGCAGCAGCACCTCCGGCCTGGTGGATCTCTGGGACCAACAGGAGGTGCTGAAGGTGGAGGCGTCTGCTTCTGAGAACACACACCAGGAGGTCTGGCTGTGCTGCGTCACGTGCGCGCTGTGCCCAAGCCGAGTTTGGAGAAGAAAAAGAAGAGGAGACGCTTCAGCACGCTGAGGGTGATGAGATGGGAGTCGGCAGCTGCCCCCTTCCTCTCCGTCACTGTGAGGCGGAGACGGATATTACATAACACAAGCACCTTCACCAGCCTGTCACACACACACACACACACACACACACACACACACACACTGATCTGAGGTGCTTCACACAGAGAACACACAGCACGCACAAGCGGACCTCAGCAGGATTCCAGCAGGTTTCACTTCCAGGAAGCCCAAGAGACCAGAAGGCCTTCGAGCTAACGGGGCTAGCGATGAAACCTCCGATTCCTCCGCAGCAGAAAGAAGTCAGATCAGCAGAAACTTCCTCTCAGAAAGGGGAACTGGGCTGGTGTGAGCAGTGTCCCTCAGCCAGCCAGCACGTCTGATCGGCTGAGGCCCGTCTGCAGGCATCTGACACCAGCGCACGCCAGGAAAACCCTTCTTCCTCTGGTCAGGAACCAGGACCAGGACGACGCAGAGCAACGGAATCTCCTCTCTGACATCAGCAGGGTCCCACCAGCGTGCAGTCTGTCACGTTCCTCCTCCTCCTCCTCCTCCTCCTCCTCCTCCTCATCACCAGCAGCAGGCCCCTCCCTCACATCAGCTGGACTGGGAGTGTTTCCTGTCATCATCACTACACCAAGAACCTCAGCAGACACACACACACACACACACACACACACACATGCAGACTCAGTGTTGTGCTGCTGTGTGTGCACGCAGCTGCTGCCTCCACCCACAGCATCCTGTGGGTGGAGGCAGCAGACTGGGGGTTGGTGATCGCTGGGAGCGCGTGGGCGCTGCTGAGAAACCGCTGGAAGCAGAGTGTGTGTTGGTGTGCGCGAGTGTGTGGGGCCTCACGGCTTGGCTGGATGAGGTTCGAGGCCCTTTGGTAATTACACGCTTATTACAGTTGTTTTACCAGGGCTTTTCTGACTCTCCCCATGACCAGACAGCTGAAAGCACGGCGGCGCCATCCCCTCGACCCCCCCGGCTGCCTGCTGGTTGCAGTGAGTGACGCTGCCTGCTTCCGGTCTGCCTGCTTCCTGCCTGCTTGCTGACTGTTTCACTTCGCTCAAGTTTTCAAGCTGTTTGGTCTAATGAGAGCAGAAGAGTGAGTGAAGCCAGCAGCCTGTAGTGGAAGTAAAGACAGGAACACTGACACGCAGACGTGCACGCGCAGACGTGCACGCCAGCCCCGTCCCAGCGCTGAGACTGTTGACACAAAAGGGGGGCCCAGTCAGGACTCCTCGGTGTTGCGTAATGACCAAACTCTTCCTACCTGGTTCCTGGAACAACCTCTCAGAAGCTCCTGTCTAAGCACCAAAAGCATGTTGGGGAGAGACGCAGACGTGCACGCGTGCACGCAGGCCCTGTGTCAACACACATTCACCGCCGCGTTTCCGCCCTATCAGCTGTGGCTCTGCAGCGGTGTGGGGCGTTGCCAGCGGTTTCCTCAGAATAATGTGACGAGGAGGGGAATTCCTGTAAGCACACGAGGGAGGGGTGAGGGGGAGGGAGGGAGCGGAAGGAGGGAGGCGAAGGAGGGGAAGGAGAGGAGGGAGGCGAAGGAGGGGAAGGAGAGGAGGGAGGCGAAGGAGGGGAAGGAGAGGAGGGAGGCGAAGGAGGGGAAGGAGAGGAGGGAGGCGAAGGAGGGGAAGGCCTGCCCAAGCAGAGCGGCCCCGCTGACGTCACCTAAGCAGCTTTGCAGCTCCAGGGGATCCTGCTGCCTCCTCCCCTCCTGGAAGAGGCAGGATTGGAATGTGTGTGTGTGTGTGTGTGTGTGTGTTGACCTCCACCTCCTTCCTCTCTGCCTTCCAGCTCTAACGTCGACTCTCAACACTTTCACTTTGGGTTTTCCGTATTTACCAACTACAGACGTCCACCCAACACCCACCCGTCATCACACAGCCTCACACACACACACACACACACACACACTTGAACATTTACAATCAGTTTGTCCAATCAACCACCAGGAACCACCGGTGCTAAACAGCCACCTGTGTGAGGTGACACACAGGCACACAGTGTGTGTGTGTGTGTGTGTGTGTGTGTGTGTGTGTGTGTGTCTGTGTGTGTGTGTGTGTGTGTGTGTGTGTTAGTCTAACCTCTCACTCAATCACGCTTGTTCACCTGGGTTTTGAAATCCCGGTCTTAGTCAGACTTGCATAACAACTTGATTTTTTTCCTGTTGCCATGGGAACGAGGGGCCGCAGGAGCCCGGTTCTGATCCAGATCTGGACCCACAGCCCCAACCGGCCTGACCCTCCTTCCAGGACCAGTCCTGGAAGCGGTCCTCCAGCAGGACCAGTGTCCCCACTGGTGTCCACAGACCCGGGACCAGCGGGGGGTCCCAACCACTGGTCCCGGGTCTGTGGGTCTCTGGTTCTCCATCCTCCCTCCAGGTCCTGAGCCTCCCCGGAAGATGGCCGCTTTCCTCAGATCTGCAGGCTCCACAGGGGGTGGAGATCTGGGAGAGGGCCAGGTCAGTGTGTTCTGGTACGGGCTGTGTTTACGCTGCGTTACCACGGCAACGCCTGCCCACAGAGCAGCTCCCCATCTCCAGGGTCCCCCACAGCCGCTGGGCGCGGGAGGGCCGCCGGCAACCATCCGACCGTCTGCTCCTCCGGCAGGTCTGAGGGCGGCTGGGGCTTCGGAAGCAGCTGGGTGGCGCTGTGATTCTGCACCTGCTTCTTCCTCTGTGGTGCTGCTGCCACCCACCAGCATGTTCCCGGCCGACTCTGCCTCCAGCGGGCAGGAGGTGGGGTTACGTAAGCACCTCATCCGGGCGGCGTTCCCTCCCTGGCCTCCATCTTCCTGCTCCTCTCCCTTCTCCCCATCCCATCAGGCTCCTCTTCCAGCCCTCCCACTGATCCCCCTCCTCCTCCTCCACCCGTTTCTGCTCCTGCTCTTCACCTCGTGTCCTCTGCCTCCATCTGGGCGTGTTAGCAGGAACAGCTGCTGCTGCCGCCATCCACGCGTCACCAGCCAGACCACAGACACCAGTGGAAACTCCCAGCAACACCAGCACTTCTGCTCGGCTTGACCAGCTGAGATCACATCAAAGCTCTCCACACCTCATCAAAGCAACAAAAACCGCTTTAGAACACTGAGGTCCAGAAGCTCCATACGGTCTCCATGGAAACGTCCGTGGGGGTTTCTGGGATTTGATCTGCGGTTGTTTTGACGGAAAAACCCTCAAATAAATAGATTTATAATATTTTTAGCCCACAGGTTCATCTAAAAGCACCTCAATGAAGCAGCGGATCAGCGAGATCCTCTGCTCAGGGAGCGTAGAGGAGGAGGAGGAGGAGGAGGAGGAGGAGGAGGAGGAGGAGGAGGACAGCAGAAGAAACCAGTGCTGGAAGTGCTGCTCTGCCATCTCTGGAACCAGCGGATCAGCTCAGGATGATAAAGAACAGCCCCCTCGTCCCCCCCCCCGCCACCACCGCTGCCGCACGCAGGCGCCGCAGCATCACCACCCGCAGTGGAGGACCTGGACCCTGACCCCTGACCCAGGAAGAACCCAGGTGGGCAGAGCACAGAAATCCAGCGGAAACCAGCCAGAATGGATGAATGTGTCGCCTCGGCAACGCAGACGGACTTTGAGTTTGAGAGTTAGAGAATGTTGGAGGGGAAAAGGAGGGAAGAGGAACGAGAAGAGTCCGGAAGCTGGAGGCTCGTATCCGTCAGCGGAGAGTAGAGGCTGAACAACGAGAGCGAGCTGCAGCCGTACCTGTTAGGAGGAGGAGGAGGAGGAGGAGGAGGAGGAGGAGGAGGAGGAGGAGAAGGAGCCGAGCCTCCAGCGGCTGCAGACCCCGGCCCCGCTGGCCCGCTCACCTGCCTCTCCTCAGCCCAGCAGACTCGTCCTCAGACGCTTTCCCCTGACATTCCTCAGGTCCTCGCCTTCCTGAAAGCGCGGCGACGGAAGAATGTGACGGCAGAGCGTCGGCGTTCCGCCTGCACGTCTTCACACGCCAGCAGGCAGCTGTTTCTGCGGCGAGGTTTCACTTCTGCCTGGCGCGGAGCAAAGGCGCTGCGCTCTCCTCGCTGCCCGCCTTTGTGTTCCTCTCACCCCTCCTCTGCTCTCTTCTCCTCCCTCTTCATCTTCCTCTTTTCTTTTTTCAAATCCCTTTTCCAGATCAGGGAAAGCCCTCCCTCCCTGGCTGAGCGCAGACTTCCCTCCGATGACTCGTTCTCTTTTTTTCCTTTCTTTTCTGAGCCAAACAAAGCTGGATGGAGGCTCTAAAAAAGGCTCCACATGCTAACTCCATACAGCGTGTCAGCGCCAGATTAGCCGCTAACCCACTTGTGGCGTCCAACCTCCCTCGCCCACACGCGGCCTATAAATGCGGCTGCAGGCGTCCCGGCCCCGCGGCTGCAGCCTCAGCAGCCCTCCATGGGACAGGTACAGGTGACACACAGGTGAGCCAACCGGGCAGAGGAGTCTCAACGCCGACGCCAACTCCTCATTTTTGAGCCATTATAGTGTTTCTGAGTCTTTCTGAGTGTGCGCGCACACACACACACACACACACACACACACACACGTTCACGAGCACACACACACAGCCCCCCCAAGGCTGCTCCCCATAGCAACAGCAGTTAGAGGGAGAGTTACGCAAGAGGATGAAGCACTGGCACTTCTTCCTCCTCCTCCTCCTCCTCCTCCCTCCTAATTCCATGGTGCTGACATCACTCCTCTCCTCGTACCTCCACCTTTTCACCTTCTCCAGCATCATGTTTCCTCCTGCTGCCTGGCTCAAGGGCGCCTTGCGTTACAGGAAACACCAGCACACAGCGGCAACGATGGTCACCTGACCAGGTGACCCGCTGGCCTGACTGCACCTCTGACCGCCTGACCGACCGTTCTGTCTGACTAAACCACCATTTCCTGCAGCAAAAAGACCAACAACAAAGTCAACTCTGTGTGTGTGTGTGTGTGTGTGTGTGTGTGTGTGTGTGTGTGTGTGTGTGTGTGTGTGTGTGTGTGTGTGTGTGTGTGAGAGAGAAGCGAAGGCATCTTTCAATCTTTAACCATCGACCCACCAGAGTTAACTGCATGTGAGCAGTCAACAAGAACCCGACAGACACCTGAGGGCCAGCGGCTCTCACTCTTCCTCCTCCTCTCACTCCTCCTCCTCCTCCTCTCACTCCTCCTCCTCCTCTCACTCCTCCTCCTCTCACTCCTCCTCCTCTCACTCCTCCTCCTCCTCCTCCTGACCGTCAGCAGCCAAACCAGCCCTTCTGACCTGACCCCACTGACAAACCTGGAGCAAATCAGGAGCTTCTCTTCTCCTGGTTTCTTCATGAGTCCTCCCTTCCTCCTTCCTCCTTCCCTTCCTCCTTCCATCCATCACCATGGCAACCCAGCCAGGTTCAGAAGGCCACCTTTAAACTAGTGTTGCTGACAGGACCGAGTTGGTGTTTCTGCTTTGAGTTCTTCTCCCTGATCATCAGTTCGTTCTCTTATCTCTGCTCCTGCATCAGTTCCTTTTCTCCTTCCCAGTGGCTCCCTCCGTCCCTCCATCCCTCCGTCCCTCCGTCCCTCTGTCCCTCTGTCCCTCCGTCCCTCCATCCCTCTGTCCCTCCGTCCACATTCGTAGGAGGCTCCAGCAGTCGGACACAGAGCACCTGCAGACCCAAGCTCATGCTGCTCTGTTTCCGTGGCAACCCCACATTGGGCCTGTGCAGACCATTAAGCAATGCCAGCTCTGCAATGACAACACAGCACACACACACA
>CAAE01009996.1:9706-12206 GCA_000180735.1 Tetraodon nigroviridis | reverse complement strand
TCCCGCTCCTCCTCCTCCTCCTCCTCCAGCAGCCAGCAGACTCACTTTCAGGTTCCTGGGGTGGTTCTGCTTGGTACACGAGGCATCTTCCCGCGCTGGCTCCCAGCGGGAGTCTAGCTGGAGGCCGCTCCTGAGCCACGGCCCGGGTCCATCTAGGAGAGACGGGAGGCGTTAGCGTCCGGGGGACATCTGTCCGGAGCCGGGGGGGCGTCTGTGCTGGGGCGTCTCCACGGTAACCTGCTGCAGAGCTTCCAGGAGCAGCCTTTGTTTCCACGGTTACATAACAGCTGCTCCAGCTGGATGCTCTCCTCCTTCCTCCCTCCGAACACTTGCTGCATGTGGCGCTACGGAAATGACGTCATCTGGCCCCGGACCCGCTCCTGCACGCGCGGCGAGCACGCGAGCCCGCGCCGCGCGACCTCACCTGGGGCTCGGCAGACGCGTCCCCGCCGGCGCGTCTCCGCGTCCGTCCGTCGGCCGCGCTGACCGCGCGTTCGCGCGCGTGCACGCGCAGCCTTGCGAGGAAACACCCGGAAACTGACACGTAGGACAATGTGACTAACGACCGGCGCGTGCGTCGCACCTGAGGATCGACCGTGCGCGGTCGAGAAGCAGCCTCTGCTGCAGGCTCCCCCTCGGCCGCACGCGCGCACGCACGCACGCCGCAGAGGAGCGGAGTCGGTGTGTGCACGCGTCGAGGTCAGCAACAACAGCCTGGCAAGTGCCTCCTTTCTGCCTGGTGCAACACGTGAACGCCCTGCGTGCGAGGGAGGAGCCAGGGAAAACCCCCGGCCGTGTCCGCGAGTGGGACCCTTCCGGCGCCTCGTGATCCCACCCAAGCGAGCCGTCAGCGTGCACACGTGCACGACCCGACCCAACATGGACACGGAACGAACGCGCTGGCGAAAGCAGCCGCTTACCTCAGACTCAACAAAGGACGATCCGCGGAGCGTGTCCGTGGGTGGCCCTGCAGCAGCGGCCACGCGCGGCGAGCTCACCTTCCCTCCACCTGCTCGGCTAAATAGACCCCGCAAACTTGGCGGCAGGATAAACCCGGACGGGGGCGAAGCGCCGCCGGGAAAGCAGGTCCGACGCGGTCCGACGGCCGGCGAGTCCGGGCCCGGCCCGAGGAGGGCCGCCGGGAGCGAGGCGAGGCTCCCGCCGAGGGACGGCTGGGACACTCCGGGTGCGAGCGGGGACACACCTCGGCCGTAAACAGGAGGTGCTGCGGCTGTTTTCTCCCTCCGTCTCCCTCACTTTCTATTGCAGGAAGCGGACAGGCCCTCTGACGTCAGCGGGGGTCCCGTCTCCGCCCCTCAGCCGTGGGGCTCCCGCTCCCTCCACCGGGGGGATCCAGACGGACGCGCCGCCGCCGCAGCGACGCGGGAACCTGCCGGAACGCAGGCGGAATAACAACAGGATCCCCGGGCGGCCGAGCGGCCGTCCGTCCCGAGCCCCCCGCACGGACCCGCCTCGTCCTCTCCGCGGCACATACTTCAGGCTGACGGTTTTCCCGGAGGTTCCTTGTTGTCAGGTTACGTTGTACCCTTCCGCCACCGCGGCCCGGGCTTCCCCCTGCAAACACCTGCTGCTGCACCCGGGCCCCGCACCGGGCCCCGCACCGTGCCCCGCCCCGGGCCCCGCACCGGGCCCCGCACCGGGCCCCGCACCGGGCCCCCGGTGGTGGACGTGAAGCAGGCCCCCACCAGCTCCGAGATCCAGAACAGTCATTAATTCGCTTGTGTGTGCAGGAGGAAACCTGCCTTTTGTTTTTGTTTTATCCAATATTTAAAATAAAATTATTATTTTTTAAATATACTGGGTTTTTTTTTCATTTAAAAAAAGCCTAAAAGCTCGTGTTTTCGTACCGACCAATCACTGCAAGTAGGTGGCAAATGTGAGGTCCGTTTGAATGTTGCTGAAATCATGAATTTATTGAAATAAACGGCAGCAAAGAGGCCAGATTGGGTCCATGAGTCGGGCTGTTAGCAGCTCAACACACACAAACCAGTGACAGCACAGGAACTTGCTGTTAAACAGAGAAAAGCAGCTTTTTCACAAATGCTGCACAGCTGCAACAGGGTCTGGGTTAGAATCCAAGCACCGAGAATCACACACTCAAACCACCTGCAGCCGGGTTTCTCGGTCCGCTAAAGCCACGTTTGTCAGGGCTGGATTCCACCGGCGTGAACACACACACACACACGCACACACACACAAACACACACACACACACACCTGCTTCAGCTGCAGCAGCTCAAAATGGCACATTTGAATATGGCTGCAAGAAGCGACAAGAGCTGCCGCCTCACACACGCTGGCTCCCCACCGCTGATACTGGTGCTGATACTGGTGCCATTACTGGTGCTGATACTGGTGCCATTACTGGTGCTGATACTGGTGCTGATACTGGTGCTGATACTGGTGCTGATACTGGTGCCATTACTGGTGGTGGTGGTGATGATGATGATGATGATGGTGGTGGTGATGATGGTGGTGC
>CAAE01009987.1:0-23408 GCA_000180735.1 Tetraodon nigroviridis | reverse complement strand
GAGACTGAAAAGTTAAAGGAAAAGAATAGTTAAGGAACCGGAGCCTGAAACATTCAAAGAGGTCGAAAAAGTAAAGGAAAAGGAAACAGGAACGGTTACAGTGACAGAAATAGTTAAAGAACCAGAGCCAGAAGCAGTTAAAAAGGTTGAAACAATTAAAGAAAAGGAGATGAAAACGTCTGAAGAGACAGAAACAGTTAAAGAACCAGAACAGAACAGAACCGGAACAGTTAAAGATAAAGAAGCAGAAACAGTTAAAGAAGTGGAGCCTGAACCAGTCAAAGAGGTTGAAAAATTAAAAGAAAAGCAAATAGAAATGGTTACAGTGACAGAAACGGTTAAAGAACCAGAGCCAGAACCAGTTAAAAAGGTTGAAAAAAGTAAAGAAAAGGAGACAGAAAAGGTTGAAGAGGCTGATGTCAAAGAAAGAGAGAGAGAAACGGTCAAAGACAAAGAAGCAGAAAAGGTGGAGAAACTGACAGACAAGGAGAAAAGGTCTGAGACTGAAAAGGTGGAAAAATGTGAGAAACTGTTGGACAAAGATGGTGACAACAGAAAGGAGGATCCGGGTAGCGATAAAGGGAAGGATGAAGAGCTGGGAATGTTGGAGGAAAATGCCACAGAAAAAAAGACAGAAGCAGAAAAGGTGGCCTGTCCCGCAACAGAAGCAGAAGATAAAATAAAACAACTGGAAATATTCTCAGACGAGACCGCAGAGACAAAAGAAGGAGACGTCAAAGCCGAAGAAACCCAACCTGCGACCGCAAAGAAAGAAGAAGAACACGTTAGCGCAGCAAAGTCTGAGGAAACGGAGGTAAAGGAAGACCCAGAAAGACGTGTGGAGAAGACCCCAGAGACGCCGCGGACGCCTGTCAGTCCTGACGCCGAGACGCCCGAGACCGAGGCTGCCGTGGAGACAAAGACGGCGGCAGCAGCCGGAGGAGAGGAGAAAGCGGAGGCTGGCGCAGCGCAGACGAAAGCCCCGGTCAGGAAAACCCAAAAGAGCGGCTCGGTGGACCAGAGCGCTGCAGAGCAGAAAGACGCCAAGAAGGACAAGGCGGCAAAGCCGGACCCGGCAGACCGGGCGAAAAAGACGAAAGCCGGCGCCGCCCCGAGCAAAGATCTGGCAGGTGCAGACAAGAAGACCAAGGTTGGTTTCTCATCCGCCTCGTGACGATATCGCTCTTCTTTACCTCCGCTGCTGTCCTGCTTTCCTCATCTTTTCTTTGATTACCCTCCCTTCCGTCGCAGCCGGCTGTTGGCGTCTCCAAACTAAAGGCTGCTCCCAAACCACGGCTGAGCAACGCCACCGCCGCCAGTCCGCTGCCTCCCCGGCCAGCGCTCTCCGGCAGCGGCGCCTCAGACAGAAGAACGGCCCCAAAGGTTCCTCCTGCAGCTGCTCCAAGCCCAAAGCGACCCTCCTCCACGGGCCTCAGCGCAGCCGCTCCCGCCGCCGCCGCCCCGCGTGATCCTAGACCCAAGGTCGGCTTCTGTTGCCCATTTAGGATTGGATCCACTCCTTTGACATTCCAGGTCGATGGTTGGTTCTCTCGCCCCTCGGCTCTGGTTTTTACTCGTTTTTCTTCCTCAGACGTCTGCGGAGACGCGGGCCCCTGTGCCAAAGACCGGCGCCGCCGCCTCAACGGCCGCAACAACCAAAGCGCGAACCGCCTCCACCGCAGCTACAAAACCCTCCTCTTTAACACGCACAACAACATCCGCTCGCTCCGGCGCTCCCGCTATAGCCAAAAAACCTCCGGGTACGGCGCACACACACGCACCGACAGTTCTTCTTGTTCACACCTGAACAGTCCGTCTGTTTCATCCGCTATCGTTATTACGTGTGTTTCAGCGTCAGACAACAAAGGCGGAGAGGAGAAGAAGCCGGGTTCCATCAGGACATCTGCAGGTACAGAAGATCACCGTTTCCAGATCGATTGGAGTTATCGTTTTGCAACCACGACGCCGATTGTATTTACGTTAACAATGTGAAAACTCCCCTAAAGCTGAAGCTAGCAAGGCCAGGACCACCACCAGCGCCACCAGCGCCACCAGCGCCACCAGCCGCAGCGCTGCCGCTGGCGCCGCCGCGAGTCGGCCTCGCGGCCCCACAGCCAAGCCAGCTCCGCCATCTTCCACCACGGCTCCAGAAAAGAAAGCCGCTGGGCTCCGCACCACCCGCCCCGCCTCCTCCACCTCCACCACCAGGACTGCAGCTCAGTCGGCCTCTGAAACCAGGACCGCCCGCTCCAAGGCCGGGCCAACGGATCAGACCAAGCATCAGCCGGGAGGAGCGAAGGTGGGTCCTACTCTCGTCCTCCACCCTTCTCCGCCCGCGCAAAAGTGTCGATTCCAAGGTTGTGCGTCGCTGCAGCTGCAGGTCCTGAACAAGAAGCTGGACCTCAGCAAGGTGACGTCCAAATGTGGCTCCAAGGACAACATCAAGCACAAACCCGGTGAGCTGAGCGGGCTGTCGGCTGGACCCGCGCCGGGGCCCTGGTCACGTGACTCATCCTCTCATCCGCCCGCAGGTGGTGGCAACGTGAAGATCGAGACCCACAAAGTGAGCTTTAAGGAGAAGGGACAGTCCAAAGTGGGCTCAGTGGACGGCAGGAGCCGGTCCCCAGGGGGGCCAAACGTGAAGGTGAGGCCCTTTTTGGAACCACAGACGTCAGCGGAGTGCTGGAACGTGACCCGTCCGGCTGCGTTTGTAGGCTGAGGGGGTGAAGGAGACATCAGAGGGGAGCGGAACCGGCGCCGCGGCCCCGGTCTGGGACCCCGAGAGCCCGTCCGCCCAGACCAACGGGCTGAAGGAGGAGGCTCCCTGCCAGGGTGTGGCGGAGCCGCCCGCGCTGGACTCCCACATCCCAGAAACAAGTACGTTTGCGTGTGCTGTCCTCACCCAGCTCTCACGTCCCGGTTCGGTTCTCCTCGTTCACCCATTAGCTGGACGTCTCCCTCGCTTCTAAAGTGAATTCCCGATCCTGAATCTGGTTTCGGACCCTGAAGTTTGACTGTGTGTCTGTGCTGTATCCATCCTCGTGTTGTCTGCAGTCCGCCTGATCACACCTCATCTTTCCACTTCTTATCTTGCAGGCATCTAATTCTGCTCCCCCCTGCCTTTTTCTGTCTTTCTCACCGCCTCCCCCCACTCCCCCATCCCCGTTTCTTCACCCCTTCTGCTGCAGATTGACTCCTTTAGGATCAGCGTTCGCTCCGACATGGACCATCGTTCCAGTACCAATCCCCTCCGCCACCACCACCCGCTCCCTGAGTGATCCACGCTCCTCGTCCGGTCATCCGCCCCTTCCCGAGGGCTCCTCGGTGGATCCCCACCTCTTTTCCCGCCTCCCAGGTCCTAGAAGCCGTGTTTGATCAGTAATTTCTCACCACAAATGCGCACACCATCGCCACTAGTGCTGACCTGCTCTTCATCGCTGCTCTCCTCGCCCCGGAGGAGGACGGCGGAGGTTTTCCCCCCACGCTTGGCTGCGTTTCAGACCGACCGCTGACCCCTCACAGAGCCTCTCATTCATCCATCTTCCGCGTCTTTATCCACACACGCTTTTTCCTTCGCAACCGATCGTAAACAAGCTGACAAATACAAATAGCTAAACATGGATAGTCTGTTTTAACTCTACTTTCTGTGTTGGTAACAATGTGCTTCAGTGACAAAACTAAAAATGACTTCCTGTTTTGTCTTTCTTGACGTTTTTTCCCTTTTGCCGACTCTAAAGCTGCTTTATTTATCTATAATTTATCTCTTGAAAAGCAATATTTGGGGAATACTTGATCCCAAGTAGCATTCTGGAAATCTTAATCCGGTTTTCTTCAAACCGAGACACAAGATTGGGAGAGAGTGACGCGATTAAAAGCCAAAATGTGTCTGCGGCACAAATATCTGAGACATTTAGCGACGGGGAGAGTTTAGAGCTCAGCGGAGAATCATTCTGGTGGCGACTCTGAGGTTCGCCTGGAACTGGAGCCTGTCCTTAATTTGGCCAAACAAATGACAGGAAGCTCAAGACAAACAGATTTGCACTCGTTAGCTGTCGATAATCTGGGCCGGCTGATCCCCGTAAACAGTAGAGCTGAGGACCTTTTCAGGATTTGCTGGTTTTTTTCCGTCTTGTTGGGGTGTTTGCAGTGCTGAGAGACTTAGCTTTGTGTATTCTACTGTTGCCTGGAATTGCCTTTGTAACGCACAGCCGCATCTTTGTGTCCCACATGAAGTCCAGACTGTGCGTTTGAATTTTCAAGTGTTTTGGTAGCGTGTTTTGTCTGGGAGGCACCATCGCTTAGACGGGGACTCTTAGTGCCTGCAGACAGGAGGAGCTGCCTTCCGCTAGTTTGCCATAGCACCGTACCTATGCTATTGTATTTCAAGGTCTTGACTGTTATTAACATGATATTTTATTAATTAAACCTCTCTAGAATGGTCTTAGTTAGATAGACTTTGAGTTTGAAATATGTTTCAATCCATTTTCTCACTGATCAGCAAAGTTCCACCAAAAATATATGCTGTAATATCGGTATATATGGTCGTTTTAGTCGTTTCTTAGCAAATGTTTTAGGTGCATCGGCTTTGACTACGTTCATTAGCTGCTAATTCTGGAATCATCAAACAAAGTTATTGGGACTGGAAAATAATGAGAACCATTAACCTAAAAAATCAGGATGACAGGACGATACTAGGAAGGCTTCGTAGAGGTGTTTGGTTCCAATCATAATTTGAAGGGAAATAAGCATATTCATGTGACGTCTGTTAGCCGTTGTGAAAAATGTCAAACATGGGGTTGATATTTTGCTCCTTTCTGCTCAATTAAACCTAATAAAACAAAGTAGTGAATAGAAATGTTCTCATATCGCTTCTTTCCAACGAATCCTCAAACTATGGATGAGCAGTTCCGGTCCAGATGTTTAAACACCTCAGCTGTCTGCAGAAGCTGTCCAGATAATCTTACCAGTGCTTTGTGGGATTGAAAAAGCAAGAATTTAAACACTAAAGGCTAATGTTTCCTTTTTAACGATTAGTACTTGAGCTTTTGACTAGATTTCAGCTGCTACTCTGACTAAATCAACTAACACTCGTGTTTTCTGTTCAGCTCCATTTGTCAACTAATATGTGATTGAAAAGCCTTTAAAAAAATAATTGCACCTTAATGTTTGATCACTGTGTAGGATTAATGGTATTTAGGAAATTCCACTACGGAAAAATATATAGTTGTGGATAACTCTTTTAACGGGATAAGCTCCATTCTTACCATCCATCTGAATAATATTTAAATAAAAAGTCAACTTTTTATTAGTCACAATAGCAGCATTTACTCATGTTAAATAATTCCTGTGTCGGAGCTTCAATCTTTGTTACCACTAATTATAAATTTACATGGATGTGTAGCTGTTGTTTCACTTGTGCACTCTTTAGAGCCCCTTCTTCATTCAAGCAGCATCAGGGGGACTAGTGGGTTGAGGTAGTAGAACATCTTTTATTGTGGCAATTATTTTAATTATTAGTATGATTTTTCTTTGTTTGTTTTGAGTGTTTTTTATGGGGCCATAGAAGTGAGTGGATGTCATTTAAAATGTGCTTTAGATGCATCACTTCTTATGATGGCCTGCCTGCCAGGCTGCACGTGCGCTAAAAGTGATCAGACTTTTGATTTGCAGCAGTCCTGACAGTAGAGCTTCCCCATTAAATGTTAATAAAACACATTTGGACCTGTTTAATTGCTGCAAATGTTAATTTATTATAAGAAAACATGCCATGGTGCGGGAAAAATCAGAAGAGAAAACGCACCCGCCCGGTGACTCTGAAGGGACGGTGCTTTAGATGTTAGGACAGAGTCTCCTCTGCAGGCCTGATGCGATGGGAGAAGAGAACTGACACACACGATTCTGCATGTGACAGCAGACGCATGATGATGACGCAGGCCTGTAATCTGGGAAAACTGCTTATCACACACTGGGCTGACATGGAAGAGCAGCCTGGAAAGCCGAGCTCTACTCATCGGGCCATTTTGTTGAAGTGACTCTTAGGTTTAAAAAAAAAGAATGTTGCAAAGCTTCATCACACTCACTAATGACTAAGCCTCTGCTGAGTATTCAAATAAAAACATCGAAGGCCTGTGTCAGGTAGATTCCTTGTGTAATTTTTCCTGTTTTTTTGTTTTGCTTTTTTTTTTTTTTTTGGCTTGGAAAACAATTTTTAATGTGATTACGTGTTAATTAGTGGTGTGATTGGTAAACATTTAATAAAAGAAACTAAAACACTTGTATGTGACTGTGCAGTAATTTGCAGTAGTTCTCGCGAGATCATGCAATACCCGAAATAAACCTACGCCCCCTGTGAACGGTAGGGGGCGACGGTTCCTACTTGACGGCGTCTATTTCCCGACAATAGAAGAAGAGTGTTACTGTGGTAACGTTGGTGTGTAGCGTTGCTATCTTGTTTTTAACCAAGACATCTCTAAGTTCGTCGCTGTATCTCCTTTATTTTTTCACCCAAACATCGCTTTCAGGTGAAATTTTACACATATACATTGAAGGACTAAGAGGGAGACGTTCCTTTTTCAGGTATGAAACACTTAACGAGCTACTGAACGCGAACAAGCTAACGTTAACGCTGTTTCTGTGCTTCAAATCTTACCTGTGAAATCAAACAGCGATTACTTTAGTATGCAATAATAGGCTGTACACTACATTTCAAAAATGCCTTAGTTCGAAAGTGACTCGAATTCTGATAGATTAGTAATTTAGAATTTCAATTTCGTTAGTAATCTAAAATACTTTGATTTTGATTTTAAATCAGCCTAACCCTAACCCAACCCCAAAGAAGGGATTGTTGTCTTTGCCACAATAAAACAGTTTTCAATGTGTTTTTTCAATAAAGTTAAATTTTACCCAAATGTACACAAGGAAATCCAGCCGCCACACATCCTACAACCTGTCGAATAATACTCCAAATCAGTCATACAGTATAATCTTTCAGAATATTTTGCTAAATTATACACTTTAAAGTGCTTTTCCTTCTCAAATTGATTGTATATACCTGCATTTGTAGTTCTAAACCAGGAAACGGCTCTTTAGGGCTGTAATTGTGTCCTTTACATGCTGTTTTGTTTGTTTTGGTTTGGTCTGGGGGTCCCAGGCAGTGATGGCGAGCCAGCGTCTTCCTTCCAGTATGGGACGTCCTGCAAGCCGCAGTGGATCTGCCCTTCCCAGCAGCGCAAGGCTCCCATCAGCTGCCAGACCGCCTTCAGCAGCTATGCGTGTCAGAACTGGTGTAAGACGCTCCTCTAAGATTATTTTAAAAGGCACCAGAGAATTTCAGTCTTTAACTTTCATTATGATTTTGAAACCAGATGGTTCCAGGTACAAGTATGAGGGGTGGAGGCTCCATCCCCACTGCTGGAGTCCTGTCAGCTCCAATCAAAGTGACCGAGAGACCTGTAACCCAGCAGGGCCTCAGTGGGATGAAGACTGCTATGAAAGGTACATTTGACACACCTTTAGCACATGAATCACTTTTCAAACATGAAATCCCGCTTTCCAAACTGCCCTCCTCTTTTTAAAGGACCTCAGAGACAGATCCAGGATAAAACGTACTTCCTTGGCCTTCTGAGGTAGCCCTGCTGGCTGACGCGTTCCAACATTTTAAACTAGTGAATTTCTTATGTCTGGGATGAATAAATGTATTTCTATTCTATTCTATATTGTTACAGGAGCAAGATCAATGAGTTAACAATAGAGATGAGCAAACTCCATAAGGAGATTGAGAACTACAACCAGGAAAATTCTGTTTATCTCTCCTATGAGAAGCGGTGAGTAGGTTTGTCGGGTTGATTTTGATCCCTAACTGTGACAGATTTCTGACATAAAGACAATTAAACATTTAACTTGTTAAATTCATATGATTATGTGTCCACATTTGTATACTTATTTGTATTTTTCAGTATTCAGCCATCAAATGAGTGCTGTGTTATAATAAACACAGGAGATAACAGCGATTGGTGTTGACGGATAGTTATTATTTTAGGCCTAACTGTCTGGGTTTTCCCTAAGGGCCGAAGGCTTAGCTCAAGAAATAAAGGATCTGCAAGGGAGGCTGGCTGACTACAACATGGTAATATTTGTAGTGTGTGAATTCCTTCATCAAATGCTCCTTTTAAACCTAGAAAAACTGCAGCCACACATGCTGAAAGAAGTGAAGTCGTAAAAAAGTACACCTCCATGGTGGATGTTGAGATTTTAAAGTGATCGTTTCTACGTGGAATAATAATGGAACGTGTCTGTGAAACAACACTGTCTCGTCTTTTCAGCTTGTGGATAAAATGAACACCAACACGGAGACGGAAGAAATGATCAATGAATACAACATTGTAAGCACACCTTGTGGTAACTCAATTCCAAAACACGTCGCACACCGGCCGACGGGGAGGCAAAACGATGAAAATCTCGAGTGTGTGTGATGCTTCTGTGTGTGCAGGTCAAAGCCAAGAATGACCGTGAATCTGAAAACATTGAAAAAATCTTCACTGACAGGAGAGGGTGAGTAGTTCCTCGGTAGAAGGATGTTTGGAAAGGAGACTGGGTGAAGTCCTCTACACTCGAAGATCTTGCCTCTGCAAGGTTTTCTGTGCTTCTGCAAAACGTAACGCCTTGATGAAAAGAGGGAAAAAGAGGAGGCGAAAGGACGGCAGCCCCCAGCGTTAGACCTGCGTGTGTACACGTGATCCAAATGAGTCCTTCAGTGTTCTAAACCTGACGGACAATGAAAAAAAGACCAGTGTCCACGTCTCCGGCCGGAAAGGAGAGTGTTTCAGTTCTTGGCTTCTTCCCGCTTTGCTGCTTCACCTCCACTTTCTCTTTGGATGAAAAGATCCTCGAGGTAGTCGTCCTCCTCCAGCTCCTCCTCCGTCGGCCCGTTCTCCTCCCCGAAGGTGAACGTTTGGGTGGCGTTGCTGCTGTTTCTGGTGAAAACTGTGGAAACGATCTCGTCGTCCTCCTCCTGGTGCAGCCGCCGATGCCGATAGTTGTGGAGGAGCTTGCACCAGGAAGGGCCCTTAATGGCACAGACCACCACTGTCAACGTGCACAGCGCCAGAGAGGCCACGCACGCCGTGAACTTCCAGCTGTTGCCGAGCGTGGAGGTCTGGTCTGGACGGACGAGGGTGAGGAGACAGTGTCAGGTTCTGACCCTGGTTCTGACCTCCTCCGGCTCTTC
The DNA here is from genome assembly GCA_000180735.1 of Tetraodon nigroviridis. Classification (NCBI taxonomy): domain Eukaryota; kingdom Metazoa; phylum Chordata; class Actinopteri; order Tetraodontiformes; family Tetraodontidae; genus Tetraodon; species Tetraodon nigroviridis. The sequence goes on along the minus strand of CAAE01009987.1, from coordinate 14,182 downwards.
CGGTCCTACCTTCCGCGCCGCCGTGGCTCCTGGTGGTGTTCTGAGCTCCCAGTGGCCTGGGCGGCTGTGGGAGGCCGGCGGTTACCGCTTTGGTCTCGTCTCTCTTCTTGCGGCTCCGTGCCGGCGAGCCACACGCAGACGTAAGCTGCAGAAACTCCCTCACCTCCCGGCTTTTGAGAAAGGCACACGTGACATTTTGTCCATCTGTTGATGCACATTTAGGGGAAAACCTTTATAGTTACAGGATTCTCCCCCCTGGTGCCAGATTTGGCTCTACATTGATGTTTTGGGGGGGTTTTGTGCTGCACTTGTGTCCAGAACAGATCAGGAGGAGGAGCTTCAACCAATCACAGGATTTTAGCGTCTTTTTAAATTATAACCTCCAATTTTTAGTCATTGGCTATGTTCTAGTGAGATTGAACAATAAAAACATGAAGATCCACTCAACATCCCGCATTACAGTTGCAGGAAAATCTATAAGAAGCTCTTTTTAGCCGGTGAACATCAGCGTATTTAGTGCATCGGTTTTTAGTCAACATCAGTGGTCTAACGCTGGCATTTGCCAAAGTTTTGTAAAGACAGAATTACCTGCCTGCCCTCCATCCCCAGCAGTCTGCAGCAGTGGACATGAACAGTTCCAGGGGTTTCCTCTTAGCCTTAAAACCTTCCAGAAACGTTCAAATATGCTTAACTTCGGATGGAACGGAATCGCTGTTAGAGGTAGCATTTCAACAAAGATAAAGAAAATGGAAGAGTTTCCAGACCTGAATTTGGCGTAGCCGCCTGAAGAGCTCCGTCTGGATGCTTGTGAGCAGGTTGTCGGACAGGTCCAGTTCTGTCAGGACGTCCAGGCCAGAAAAAGCCCCTGGATCCAGGCTGGGAGCACAAACAGTAACCTACTTACTACCGGAGGCAGCACCACAGCCTGAATATTCCTCTTCTATCACCGGGATCAGTAAATTCACCCACTGTTTGGTGTTTTGTGGATTTACCTGTGGATCTTATTCCTGGCCAGAGACAGAACCCTGAGCTGCGGCACCACGGTGAAGTACCCGGCTGGTAAACGGGCCACCGCGTGGCCATCCAGGTGGAGTTCCTCCAGCCGGGGCCAGGCAGCCAGCGCCCGTCTGTCCTCCTGGTTCAGAGTAATCCGGCTCTCTCCAAACACCAGCCTGGTGCCGGCGGAGGTGCCGGTTCTGCTCATGCCTTGCAAAGCCTCGGCCTCCTACGAGGGTTTTTGTTTTAGAATTAAAAACAAAAGTCCCAGAAAAGCCGAACTGTTGGACGTTTCCCCACCAGTTTGCCGGTGTGTGCAGCCTTCATTCCTGGAATATTCACCAGAAGCACCAGCGGTAACCATAGCAGCAGAGATGTTTGAGGGCCCTTTTTAAGTTTTGTGCCCTGAAAAAGATTATTGCTCATCAGAGAGAGAACGCCGCTGAATTTCTACCCCTGCTTGAAAATGGTGAGAAACACGACTCCTCTGCATTCTCAGTCAGTGTGAAATTGTAATATTAGGACACTTACCGGTGCTTCTTCGGCCATGATGAACTTTAATCTCCCCGTTGCTGTGATTCAGCCAGGGGAAAAAACGCTTACCCTTTGGCCTCGTAAAACCTGACACGAGCGTTTACAGCCTGCTAACCATTTATCCCCGTCAGCCCTTTGTTCTCTTGTAGTGAAACCACATCTTGTCTGTGGTTGCAGAAGCTTTTTCACTAGTTTAATGAATAAAGCAAACTGGAAAACATGAGGAGAGCACAGGTTTACCACAATGTCATCATCTGTTCCATTATCAACATTTTCTGATCATTTCTCTAAAATCACCTTCAGAGCTTTTTGTGTTATTTTGGTAAAAAAAAAGCTAACAAAACCGATTTGGTTGTGTTTGTGTGTTTTTTTTCTGCAGTTTGGAGGAAGCTGTCCGAGACATCGACGAAGAGATCAAGAGAGAACAACAAGCCACTAATGAAATGGTGCGGTCGATGCCGGCGGCCAAGCAGGAGAAGTACTTCTCCATCATGGGCACCAGTGAGGATCTGCTGCAGGTAGGTGGACTCGCCGTCCCCCACCCAGGGGTGCTTCATGTAGAACAGGTGCTTGCCCTAAGAATGATTAGTTCTTAGTGTGTACGTTTTTAGTCATTGTTTTCCTCACTTACAAACATCCAGACGTTTCTTACTAGTTTCCTAAAATAGTTGCTGTTACTAAATGTCTTTTTTTTGCAGGAGCTGGCGGTTCTTCAGGAGGAGCTGGACATCCTGCTTAAAAAAAAGGAGGATTATGAATCGGTAATGAAAGTGAAATTTTCACTCTATCTAAAAGCCGTGTCAGGATAGTCTCTGAAACATCGACTTCTGAACATCCTTATAAGCTATTCTGATGTCGGTATTCTTCTTTTTGAGGTGTGTATTTTTATGTTCCGCTGTTCTGGAGAGAGGCCTCACCATTTGAAGTTGTCCTTTATTTCATCTTCATGCAGGAGCTGAACCACTCGCACATAAAACAGGAAATGATTCGGCTCCACGAGACGCTGACGGCTCTGGAAGTGAAACGGGACGCCATGGTGGCTGAAGAGAAGACCCTGGTCTCCCCCCAAGAAGAGAGGGAGAAACTGTTCAAACAGGTCGGTTTTCCTCCAGCAGAGGACAGCAGACAACAGAATTTAGGATTCCATTATCTTATATTTGAGCTGGGGGGGCGATCCAGCCTCAGACGGTTGCCTCTGATCCCGTTTAGTCCTCTACGTTTGTTAACTTGTGATCGTAAATGAGAGAAAAGTCCTTTTTTTCCAGGTGAAGGATGACAACCAGGAAATCGCCAGTATGGAGAGACAGTACGTATGCCGCCGACCCCCAGCCTCAAGTCCCCCACCCTTCCATGTTCAGTAAATATGTGTGTGTGTGTGTGTGTGTGTGCACCCTGCTCTCCAGGCTCACGGAGCTCAGGGAAAGGACAAGGCAGATCACAGAGGAGATCCACCAGCGGGACCAGGCCGACTCCCAGGGTAACGCCTCTTCATTTCTTTGTCTTTCTCTTGCTGGTGGAGCTTTGACCTGTGACGTTACTGGACTGAGGTTGTGTTTTCCGGTCAGCTGTAACGGTAACAGTCCTGCTCTGTTCACCAGGGGAGCCTTGGCACAAATACAGAGAGCTGAAGAAGCGAGAGGAGGAAATTGACCGTGAGTGAAGTGGATCAGAGCAGGTTCGGGCCAGACTTTTATTTATTTATTTCACTTTCTTCAGGGTTCCTGTCGTCATTTGAGAAGTCAAGGCTTCAGGAGCAGGAGGCGATGGCCCAGGCCGAAGAGAACATCGTCTCCCTCCTGGAGCTGTGCAGCAGAGTGAGGAGAAACAGGAGGAGGAGGAAGAGACGCAGAGGGGAATCTAACTCTGTGTTGTGTTTAGAACATGATGCGACTGCGTCACGTGGACACGGTGACAGACGGCGAGCTGAGGAACATGCAGGACGTGCTGGTCAGCAAGGAGACGGAGGTGGTCCAGTCCAAGAGCACGGCCAGGGGGCTGGCCACAGGTCCGCATCCCCGACGCACGGACACAAGGTCCTTCCAGCTCCAGCTCTGCTGACAAATCTCTCCTCCGTAAAGAGACGGAGCGACTGCGGCAGGACCTGGAGAAGGTGCAGCAGCTGGAGGGGAAGATCAGGAGTGAGCTGAGCAGCCTGAAGGAGCGAATCGGCACCATGGAGACAGAGCTGAGCGTCTACGGTGATCTGGACCGCCTGAGACACTCGGCAGATGACAAGAAGAAGGTATTTGGGATGTTTCTGTCCTGGTCCACTGCTTCCACTCCCTGGTGATGACACCTCGCTGCTGTAGAGGCTACAGGAGGAGCGCCTGTTGCTGGCTCAGCGGAGGGATAGCTTCAAGAAGCTGTTGGAGGAGATGAACCAGGGATATGAAGCTCTGAAGAGAAAACTGCAAGAAAACGAGACTCACGCACAGGTAGGGACGTTTAATTACTATTCATGTCTTCCACCGGTTCATTTAAGAAAATGCATCTATTGGACAGCAGCTGGTGGGTGTTTATTTGTTTTTACACAAACTGGCTGCAGATTTAGTTGATGAGAATTAAGAATAGAATAGAGAATAGAATATATGTTTATTTATCCCACGACAGGGAAATTGCACTGTTCCCGCAGCAATACTATAATAAATATTCGAAAAAATGTATGGGAAAAGTAAGAATAGAGATAGAATAGAAAGAGGAATAAGAAAAAATAAGTATGGCAAACTCTATATACACATCATAAAATAGGTTAGGAAAATAAGAAATAGCATGTATACAGGTACTATATATTAGACTGACGTGTCATTTTACTGGATTTATGTTCATCTTGTGCTTTTTCGTGTGTATTCCAGCTGTCGAACCTGGAGAGGAAATGGCAACACTTGGAGCAAAACAACTTTGTAATGAAAGAATGTATCCTTCTGGAAAAAGTACATTATTTCAAATGATTGTCTGTATCATGCGAAAGGACGGCTCCGCAGCGTTCATCCTTTGCTTTAAAGAAAAAAATACTGGTAGTTCCTCAGTTTAGCCAAAGTTTTTTGGGGACACGTCATTGTTTCTGAGTCGCTAAGAGATATGTCTTTAGATCAGATCAGATCATCTAAAATTACAAAACTTGCGTTATTTATTACCTGTACTGAAAGGAAATATCCATTTCTAGACTTTTAATGCATTGGCAAAGCTAAGAAGTGAGGTTTTCTCATTTAGATTGTTTAAACAAGTGAGTTTGTGTCTTTCTTTAACCACAGTATAAGTCATCTCTTCTAAAACCCAGGAAAGTGACTACAACTCGGTGGCCCAGCACGTCTACCAGCTGGTGTCCGAGTACAACAAGAGTCTGATCGAGCCTTTACAGAAAAACACGTGAAAAACACCGTATCACACCTGGGAGGACTTCTGTAAAAGGGAGAAAAGGAGAGATGCCGGTGCTTCAGACTGGTGCTGCACCAGTAAATCAGCAGCATCGGCTGCCCAGGAGGTCTGTAGTGTTGGTAGATGGCATAAAATAAAAACAGAAATCAGTTAAGCATAATTAAGCATAAATAAAACCACATGGACATGTGTCGGACTCCCTTTAGTTTTAATTGTTATTAAAACTGTTTTTGCCATCTTTCTGCCCTCCTCCATCACCGGGCTGACCGTTGCTAATAGGTTTTTTTGGCCCAACTTCCCCCCTTTACGGCGCCCGTGGACTACGTGCTGGAAAGCTGTACCGCCGTTCGCCGCGTGGTGGCAGTATCATTTCAACACAACGGATCTTCCCCACCGGAACAGCTCGTAGAAGAAGAATGAGATGTTTGCTAAGAGTTGTACGACCCGAAGCGATATTTTTACAGACACTAACATAGCTTTTGGTTAAAGGCTGACGGGTTTTTTGGACGGAATACGTTGAAAACTATGTATGCGCTTTAACCGCGCCGATAATGCCGAAAATGCAGTTGCCGACGAAAACCGTCAAGAAAGGAGAAGACGGAACCGCCGAGAAGGACTCATTCGAGCAGGGGCAGCAGCCTGGTTCCATGGCCGGTCCGCCTTCCTTCGGCTCCCCCAGGCTGGAGGAGGCTCCTGGGCCGGGCTTGTGCCGGCCCCAGCCTAACAAGGAAACTGTTTTTGAGTGGTTCGGCCTTCGCCTGACCCCTGCGAGGCGGATCGAGCTAATGTGCGGGCTCCTGCATATGTGCCAGCCGCTGGAGCTGCGCTTCCTGGGCTCCTACCTGGAGGACCTGGCCCGGAAGGATTACCACATTTTACGGGACTTTGAATTTCGGGCCAATAGCTCGAACGATTTGGCACTGTTGACCGACGTGACCGACCCGGTGGTTTTGTCCAAACTACTGATCTGCCTGTCTTTGCTGGGCTCCGACAACCGGGAGTGCGCAGGGATACTGTACCGGACGCTGAGCCAGGTCGACCCGACCGCCTTTTCCTCGCCCCCGTTCAGGGAGCCCCCGCAGCCGCATCCCGGGTACCCGCCGCCCGAGCCGGGATGCGGCCGAGCCGGAGCCCTGGAGCATCTGTCGCTGCTCTTCACCATGGCTTCTCTGCACCCAGCTTTCCATTTCCACCAGGGGGAAAAGTTCCGAGAGCAGCTCGACAAACTGGAGGCTCCGAACCGTTTCAGGGTCGACGCCCAGGTACGACCTTTGACCTCAGGACACACGCCACGACAGGGCCTGCGCAATCTGGCATCTGCAGATAAATGTCTGTTTATTTTAATAAAAATAATCATAATAATGCGCCAGATTAGTTTGTAGGATGAGCAGTTTCAAGCCAATAAGATATCAGGTAAACTAGAGACTGCTTTCTGGTTTGTTATCTAATAACGTGTTATTATTACTTACCTTTTTTTTTTGCGTATTTTTTCCCATTTTATCCTCTTTATTTAGCCTTAATTCCCCTAGGTTGCTCCATTAAGCACCCAGATCTTTTTAAAGGCCTTTTTTCCGCTCTGAGCTGTAATACTATGATAATACCATGTTCACAAAAGCTATGTGAGCATGCCTTGTTTCTTTTTCCCTGGATTTGCTCCTGTCCAGGTGTGGCCCGTCCTTTCAGGCCACGAGAAGCCGTCGACCTCTGTGTCAGCAGTTTAAAACAGTTTTCTTTTAATCCATTACTTTACCAGAATATGGTATCTCACAGTAGTCGTATTTATTTTTCTGTTCAGATCTAAATAAGTGATTAGATAGTGAAAAGGTGGAAACACAAATGCACGTTTCAACCACGATCTCCCGTGCAAACAGAGGCCTGATTTTGCAGACGGTGACTTTCTGCACGTGTGAGCGGAGCGTCTGTGTGTGCAGCTGAAGACCTGTTGCTGCTGTCTAAATTTGAACCTTTTGTGCGGATCTGCAGGAGGAGATGGGCCAGAAATACTTCCACTGTGCTTCGGATTTGGAGGAATGTCCAGCTTCCCATCCTCCGTGCAGGAGTCGACGCTCCAACTGCTGCCTGCCTCAAAGTGGGTGGATGTGCACCAACCTTGATCACTAACCCTAACCCTGGTCGCAGTGGTGTTTGACACGTTGATTGATCCTATAAATTAAGAAAATACCTTTTTTTAGTTCACACTCCAAAAACCAAATTGTAGTATTTTGTATTTGAGTTATCTGAAGTATTTACCATATTTTTTAGTACAAATAGTGTTTTTTTAGATTAGTCCTCCAAGGCATAAGAGCACACCTGGCAGCGTTTAGCTAAACTTGGTTTGTTTTGTGTTTTACAGCTATGCACATAGAAGAAATTGTGCTTCGGAGCGTCACTCGAACCACAATAGAGAAGGAGTACAATTTTCAGGTAAATGAAAACCCTGTAAGCCTTTCTGAGCGTCCCTGCTGGTACGCTCGAGCTTCTGGAATATGATCAAAAAGCCGATTTATGGATGCATTACCTATCCAGACCGTCCTCAGCTGCAGCCGGAATAAAAACCTAACAGCATTCCGTCGCTCGCGCGGTGTCTTTAGGTGGAGGGTGTTTGAGTAGCTTTCTGCTGTGTTTCAGGTAAAGTGGTCAGACTCCTCCTCAAGTTACGTGACCAAAACACACCTGGAACTGGAGAATTTCCTTCTAAAGGTATCAACAGTTCAGTGTCTTACAAATCACAAACGGTAAAACAGCCTGACCGGTGAGAAGGTCACTTGTTGAACTGTCTAAACTGATGTTGTAACGGAGGGGGGGATACGGAATACGATTCTACACCTGCCTGATGTTTTTGATTTGTTTCTGCAGCTTCCTAAGAACAACTGTTCCGAGGGCTTTGAGAAGAGCATCCTCAGACTCCTGAACAAGGCGGAGGAGGCGGACAGCTGCGAGGTGGAGGAGATACTCAGGTAGACTCCTTCTTCTGTTATCTTGTGCTCTGGCTGGACGTTTTGGGTCTTTTTACATCAAAGAGCGCCCCGACTCTGCTGGCGTTGCTACGGGTGCTGTCGAGGAGTTTGTGGACTTTAAATCTGTTCGATTCCACCGCTCTCTTTTTCAGGGAAAAGTTCCTGTCCGCTCCTTCGGCCTTCAAACAAATCAGAAAAGTCTGCAGCTTTTTCAGCTGTGGCTCAAGTTACGGGATGAAACCAAGCTACTGCAGATGTGAGTAGACCCCGGAACGCCCCAGCGCCAGGTCCTGGTCCCTTCTGACCCGAGCTCTGGCCGCTTGAATCGCCCCTTTAGGTGCTTTTCTCTTTTGCTCTCCAGGTAACTGTCAGCTGGGAAAGCTCTACCACAGGGACTGTTCGGATTTTTCCAGCCAGGAGGAAGGTGAGGGCGAGCGGTTACACCCTGTTCCCACGGTAACGTGCTGTCCGTCCTCTGCAGAGAGGAGCTGGGACAGATGGAGCCTTAGCAGGAGAAAAGATGCCCACATATTCTCTTAGATTATCTTTTTAAACATTTAAATTATTACTTATGCTACATGCAAATATAATGTGATTGGAAGTGATAAAGTAAGTCAGGAAACTTGTGGTTTTTATTGTTAAAATTCAACTGTAAAGTGAGCTTGTTTGTTTTTTCCAGATTTAGAGTCGTATGTTCAGGGACACAAAAAGAAACACGGGCTGAAGAGTCCGTGCGCAGGGTGAGTGGCTGTTTCCACCATATTTGAAATATGTATGAAACATCGTCAGAAAATGGGAAAGAACACAAAAATCCACAGAAGGAGGCCGTTTGAGACATCGGAATTTCAGTGACACCAAACAGAACTGTCTTTTTTTTTTTTTTTTTTGTCCATTAATGATATTTATTTGCTTCCCGGCAGCCTTCCGGGCAGCAAGAGCCTGCCAGGGGACAGTCGTCGTGGGGGCCACAGGGCGGAGCTTAGTGGACCTGCGGAGAGCCGGAAGAGCAGCTCCCTGAGGAGCAGCCAGGAGGCCGAGCAGGTACCGTCTCTGAGGAGACGCCTCCGTTACTGGAGAGGAACCTCACCTTCATCCTCACAACCTCATGTTAACGTACTCATCTGGAGTTTACTGTCACCAGAAAGCAGGAAGAAATAAAAGTATCTCTAAGTATCTTCTCATAAACGTCTGGCTTTTATCCAGCACCAGGAGGCCGAGAAGAGGAGCCCAGCAGCTGCTAAAGCCAAGAGCAGAGGCGTGGACGGGTGAGTGTCCTGAACCTGCTACACCTCCTTCCGGAGCCTCTGTCCTCCAGCCGTCCAGGGTCCACACACCTTCATGTCCTCACCTGTCCTTTGCATCGGTTTCTTTATGTCGTCTTTAAGGGTGAAGATGAAGGAAAAGGCTATTTTTGTGGCCAACGGCAGGTTGGTGCCGGTCCCGAAGCCTCGGAGAGGTGAGCCTCTGCTTCAGTGTTCTGCTGTAACAAACACAGGAACGCGTGTTACAGAAAACCTGTTACTGCTCCTTCGTTTGGCCTCCTCGAGCTGTCCTTATTATTTTGCCTCTTCTCCTGTCCGTCGTTGTCCTGCTGACTTATTGCAGATGCTTCGGGTCCGGACACGTTTGGCGAGACGTCCTCAGAGAGCTACAGCTCTCCGTCGAGTCCGCAGCACAGGAGAGCGGAGAGTCTGGACAGCGAGGACGACAACAACAACAAAGGTGAAACAGGGCGTCCACAGAGAACCAGGAGGAAGTGAAAGTCACCCATTTAAATCCTCCTGAAAGCTATTCAGCACACGTCCTGGTGGGAAATTCTTGAATAATCATCCCAAACGAATGCTAATGTGTGTTTGCACTCTTGGGCTGGTCCCAGGGGCCATTTCCTTTCTGGAAGAACAGTGATCTGAGAGGAAGTTCAGGCCCTGAGAAGGTCCCCGGTCACCTTCTGACCCTGTCTGCCTCTTCTCCTAGATTCTGACGCCCACTCGGAGTACTTCAGCAAAGGCCCGGGAACGGAGGGGTTCCTGGTTCAGCAGACGGACCTAAATGCTCCCCCGCTGAAGACCCTGGTCCAGGTGCAGCCTCCCTGTTCCGAGCCGGGCGCGGACCACCTCCCCATGCCCCCCTACCTGCACCCCCTGCCCTACTGGCTGCCCCCCAGTGCCACAGACTCTGCCCTCTCGCTGCTCCATCCTCTGGACCAAAGCGCGGTCCCTGACCCGAAGCCTTCGTCTGGGACCGCGGCGATGCCCAACGCGCCTTCCGCGGTCTCCGGAATCCTGGCCGATCCGGAGAGGAAGGACCCTGTCCCGTCGGGTCTTTACCCCGCAGCAGCGCAGCCCGCCGTGCAGAGGTTCAAGGTGGCGTCTCACAGCCAAAGGGCTGCGGACGTCAGCGCCGCCGCACCACCAGGTTCCCTTCACGTGGACACTCAGGCCACGGCCGCCAGCGGCCTGTCGTCTCCGCTGTGCTCCGCCTTCACCGCCGCCTCCGCCATGCCCGCTTCGGCCACCGGAACGCCGCCGTTGGGTCCTCCGGCGGCGCCAGGTCCTCCCCAGAGTCCCGGCCCCGCTGTGGCGCCCGGCGCAGCGGCGTACGGTGACGCTTCGTCGTACAGTAACAGTACTCCTGGCAACAGCGTGAGCGTACAAGTCCCACAGCAGCAGCAGCAGCAGCAGCAGCAGCAGCAGCAGTTGCTAGGATGCGGGGCCTGTGGTTGCCATAACAACTGTGGCGGGAGAACCAGCGCGACCAGCGCCTCCAGCTGCCAGGCTCCGGTGTTGTTTGCTGGGCACCAGATGGCGGCGGCGCGCCAGGTGTTCAGCGGCCCGCCGCCGCTCTTCCAGCTGGCCAACCTGTGCAGCAGCAGTTACCTCCCGCAGGCGCAGCCTCAGCCCCCCCACCAGGTCAACGGCACCGCCACCCTTTCGCCCTTCTTTCCCTCCGCCCCGCCCCCCTACGCTCCCCTCCACTCCCAGAACCCGGCCGAGGTGTCGTCACATCTGCTGGGGATGCAGGCGGTGGCGGTGGCGGCCGCCAACTACAACCTCCAGCAGCAGATGGCAGTGTCCTCCATCTGCCAGCGCATGTACCAGCAGCAGGTGTACCCCAACCTCCTCAGCATGATCCCCGCCGCAACGCTGCCGCGGAGCGGAGTCAACAAGAAGAGCGGGAGTGTGTCGTGCTACAACTGCGGCCTCAGCGGCCATTATGCTCAGGAGTGTAACCAGCTCTCCAAAGACTCCGCACCAGGTAGGCAAAATCGGCCCCAAACCTGTTAGAAGCGTTAACCTGGGGATTCCAGGAGGATGTGTGTTTATGTTGGAATACTATGGATGAACTAACATTTCCGCTCTGTGGCTCAGGTGGCTTCAGGCTGAAATACACAGCTTCCCACGGTCCCGAAATGCTTGACAACGGTGACTGAAGAGGAGAAACACTGGGGCAAATGAAATAATGCGAACCTTCCCAGGGACTTCGGAAAGTGGTGCCTGAGAAAAACCCTCCTGGTCCACCTGGACTGTTTGGAAGTGAATTGTGCGTTTCTTTTAACTATTGCGCCTTTGAGGGACTTAATTTTTTGCAAAAAAATGAATTATTCTCATGCACATTACAAAATTAACCTATTTATGCTCCCTCTCCCCAATCGTTACGGTTTGACTAAGGTTTTACTGTCTGACAGGACTGTGCGAAAGCATCTACTACTTTAAGAAAACAAAATAAATCTGGATATTTTTTGTTTGTCTAGTGTGGTAAAATGGAAGATAGCCTTTCCTTTGTAATATTAATTTTTGTTTTTTTTTTTCCTATCTATATTTGCTATGAAAATGCAAATGAGCTGTTTTTCTTTATATCCAGATCAACATCATCTGTACCACTATTGTTAGAGAATTTATTGATAATTCAAACTGTAAATAAAAACAACTTCAAAATTTTAACTTCTTTTTAACTTTTTCTTGCCAGTTTCCACAACAGTGGCTGTTTCAAGCAGACTTTAGTCATAGTTTAACTATCTGGACTTCAAAATCTCCCTGTTGGAAAAGGCAGATTTGCATCAATAAGGGTTGATAATGTAGTCGTGGAGGAGGCTCCTGATTCGGGTTCTCCTGGTTCCCAAACCCTCCCTCAGCCCTGGCCTCCAGCTGGAGGTCAAACTGCAGAGGTCACGTCTCCTAAGCTCGGGGGAAACAGTGTTGCTAGTTTTGTGTTGTTGTACTTGCACTTCCAGGCCACCAGGCGGCGGTGGTCGTGGCGCTGGCGCCCCGACTGGCAGCGTGACCGAGGACGAGGAAGACAGGTATGGAAACGGCAGACAGAGGAAAAACGCAGATAATAACACAAACAAAAGCCGCACAAACACTAACATGAGGAAATGTGATGAAGCATAAGTAGCGCTTGGTTTTACTGTTACTGCGGTCAGAAAACGTGTCGAATATTGGCAGTAATCGTCCCGCTTCGGGGCCGCTGCCTGAGTAAACAGCGAGCACTGTTAGCATCAGCTAAGGTAGCTAACCAGGAAGCACTAGCAGCACAAATGGTTGTGTAGCTTCAAGTGTTTCTGTGCTTCTGGCTTATTATTATTACAATAGTGTTTAAGCACTTTCAATCTTTTCAGTTCCAGAATAAGAAACCGTGTTACTACAGTTCTTGTGAGGCGGCCATAGGCACAAACAACAGTCAGGATCCGTCCCCCCACTCGAAGGCGGAGGGAGGCTACCCTCTCGTTCACCGGGGTGAACTCCAATGTACAGGCACTGAGCAGAGGAGCAACAAGAATTGCCACCCCTGCCCGTCGCCTCTCACCATCGGCAACTCCAGAGTAGAAGAGAGTCCAACCCCTCTCAAGGAGGCTGGTTCCAGAACCCTTGCTGTGAGGTGAGGCCGACTATATCTAGTCGGAACTTCTCAACCTCGCGCACCTGAGAGAAGTTCCGACCAGAGAGGTGACATTCCACGTCCCTAGAGCTAGCTTGTGCAGCCGGGGATCGGACCTGCTCCCATCGAGCGCTCAATAAAGGACGGAATGTGTCAGAATGGCTCAAGAGACGATTCAGAAAGTTTAGGATGAAGCGTCCAAGTGCGGGGCTGATGTCGCCACAGAGGTTGGACGTTCTCGCGGGATTTCAATGTGAACTCCGGTAACAGGGCTGGGAAAAAAAACCCCGAAAACAGAGAAAAAATTACCCAGAAAAACTGAAAAAATTACCCCAAAAAACAGGGGAAAAAATTACCCCGAAAAACAGAAAAAATTACCACGAAAAACAGAAATAATTACCCCGAAAAACCACGGATTTTTATTTTTTTCCAAGTGAATGCAATATACTTCCCGTACATACTGTCCGTAAGAAAAAGTATTTCTCTTTTATGAGTGTAATATACTTCCACTAAATCTAAAAATACGCTTTATGCAAAATATAATAAAGGAAATAATGTTTGTATTTGTCATTTATATATTTTTTAAATAAAACGTTTTCGAAAAAAATAGTTCCGGAAACGGAAACAATCCGTAATCACGTGTGCGCGATGTTTTTTACTCTGTTAGTTGTGTTTTCACATAGAAAAATCTTACCACTCCCAGGAATCTTCATGGTAATGGTGAGTCAGAAAATAACAGTAACTTATAAACCGCTTTTATCTGATGCTAGTGAGTGCACCACACGGTGGTGCAGTGGTTAGCGCTGTTGCCTCACAGCCAGAAGGTCGTGGGTTCGCTCCCAACTGCTGCCGGCCTTTCGGCAAGGTTAATTGGAGACTCTAAATTGTCCATTTTGTCCAAAAGAAAATGTTATTCATCGCTAGGGTTAGGGTTGAGGCTAGGGTTAGGGTTGAGACTAGGGTTAGGGTTGAGGCTAGGGTTAGGGTTGAGGTTGAGGCTAGGGTTAGGGTTGGGGTTAGGGTTGAGGCTAGGGTTAGGGTTAGGGTTGGGGTTAGGGTTAGGGTTGAAGCTAGGGCTAGGGTTAGGGTTGAGGTTGAGGCTAGGGTTAGGGTTAGGGTTGAGGCTAGGGTTAGGGTTGGGGTTAGGGTTGAGGCTAGGGTTAGGGTTAGGGTTGAGGTTGAGGCTAGGGTTAGGGTTGAGGCTAGGGTTAGGGTTGGGGTTAGGGTTGAGGCTAGGGTTAGGGTTGAGGTTGAGGCTAGGGTTAGGGTTGAGGCTAGGGTTAGGGTTGGGGTTAGGGTTAAGGCTAGGGTTAGGGTTAGGGTTGAGGCTAGGGTTAGGGTTAGGGTTGAGGCTAGGGTTAGGGCTAGGGTTAGGGTTGGGGTTAGGGTTGAGGCTAGGGTTAGGGCTAGGGTTAGGGTTGAGGTTGAGGCTAGGGTTAGGG
>CAAE01009979.1:25723-36380 GCA_000180735.1 Tetraodon nigroviridis | reverse complement strand
CCAAGGGACATGTAACCAAATATTAGCATTGCTGTATGTATATTTTTGACCCAGCTGATTTAGTCACATTTTCAGTTTACCCATAATAAAGTCATAAAAGAATCAAACTTCATGATTGTTTTTTGTGACAAAGAAGGATCTGTTCCAATCATTCTATCAGAGAAAAATCAGATTTGTAGAAATAACTGGAAACTCAAGACAGCCATGACATTATGTTCTTTACAAGTGTATGTAAACTTTTAGACCACCACTCTTAGCAGTAGGGTGGTCTGAGGCGCCAAGGTGGAGGGGAATTGTGGGCGGTGTAACCATTGTCCAGGATATTGGTAACTCTTTTAGGAAAGTTGACATGTCCATGAAGTTGGGAAAACTGTCAGCAAAAAAAGCAGTAATTTTTTAGCAGGTAGAATGGCCAACATTTAAGAATCATCAGCTCCAAGAGAGGTGAACAGTGTTTACAAACCAAAGTGGCATCGTGACACGAGGATGCCATGCCACAGAAACACTACGCTGCCCAGTAGCCAACATTGCTGGTCCAGGACGCTATCATTGAGCAAGGTCTCCACAAATACAAAAACATGGCACTTATGGTTCCTGGGAATGCATTTTACCAACTGCTAAAGCATTTCCTGTAGTTTGTGTTTATGCTTGAAATAAGTCATTATGTTTTTGTTTTTCCAGACCGTCTTATTTCTACTGCCTCACCCAAAGCCACGTCCTCAAGTCCCTCTTGATTCAGACAAGTGTGAGTTTTCAGCAGTCTGTTTCTGGTTTGAAGCAAAAGCCTTCATATTCTTTGCCAAGATCTCGCCCCACCAGAAAACCAACTCACTAATGAGGAGGAAAGAGTTGTGACTCCTTGTTTTTCCCATATAGGGCAAATCAGCTTGCATTTTCACTCCTCCATCAATCTCTGTAATGGTTTGTAATGCAAATGCCATGATAGAGGTAGGAGAACAGCAGTCCAGGCATTGACCCTCTGCTTAATTGTCCAGCATCCTTCCATACACAAACATATATAATAAAAACCAGATAAAATGAGGAAATTGTGATAAGAACACATTTGTCACGGCCGTCAGGCGATGCGGCTTCCAGCCCCTCCCCTACCCTACCCAGGATCTGGCACAGCTGTGGGGCATTGAGATGGAGCTCACCTGTGCCCCGTGAGCAATCACTTGGCAGCCTTATAAGCGGCCGTGTGAGAGGCTCCTGTGCTAGATTGTATAATTGTCTAGGATTGTCTTTTGATTTCCAAGATGGTTGCAGATTGCCTAGCTTGAGTATTTGTGGACTTTTTGTTGCCAGCTCACCCTTGTTTCTACTCTGCGATTTTGCGTTTGGATTTTGTGGACTGAGGACATTACCTGTTTTGATCCCGAGTTGCCCGGCCCTGGAAGTGTGAGTTTCGGAATAAACCTCTGTGTGCACCACTAAAGTCTGTGTCGCATTTGGGTGCTGACATCCCCGTTACAACATTAGAAAGAACAAAGAGAAGAATAAATCCTCACAAAGATATCAGAAGAAATATTTGGTGAGCCAGTGTGTTAAAACTCTGTTCCAGTATTCATTATTATCATAGTGTTTATTTAGGCATTTGATATTTTATATTAAAATAGAAGATTTAACCATGTTAATGTAAGAATGACCTTTTAAAGCACTGTACTTTCACTGAAGCCCACTGTCCTGCTGCACAGATATTCAATGAAATAATCACTGAATTGTTAATCATCGCATCTGTTTGTGGACCAAAGCACATTAGTCCTTAGCATTAACCTAAGCTGTGGTGTAAAGTGTATTGGAGATAATTTTATATTAAAACTATAAACTGCTGTAACTATTGTTACTTTAATTTTGTGTACATTTTGCATTCTTCATGAGCTATTCCCTGACAATTTCCCCACATGTCTGTCTCCTCCAAACCCTGAGATAAATCACACAAAATAACACTTTCAATTTCTTTATGCTAGTTAACAAGTAAAAGTGAAAGGGGACAATTTTGTACCTGGGTCTCTTTATGAATTTCACTAATCACCTTTTTTTCATTCAAATAAAAAGTCTATGCCATAAGTTAAATGTATTTCAATGCTTTTTTTTGAACACTTGTCTTTCAGTGATAAATTGAAATAAGCACTCTGAATCTGGACATATTGTTGTTGTGCTTGCTCAGATTTTTGCTTCAATCTTTTTTTCTACAATTGACTACTTAATGTTGGTTATATAAAATAAAAAAAGTATTATGTACCATTTTTTGTTTTCATTTTGTTTATGTTCAGTCATCTGTAAAGTGTATTTCTTTCCATTTATTTGTCTTATTTTTTTCTCTGAATGATGCTGCTGCTGCTGGGACACTGCAATTTTACCCATTGTGTGAAGTCTGTTCATTCATTTATTAAATCGTGTAAGTGATAAATGGCTGCAGATGAAGTTGTGTCTATTAAATTCCAACAGAAATACCTACATTTCTTGTAAGTCAGCAGGGTTCCAAAAATGAAGTTATAGCTCACTGATCAGTGGCACTATGGTGAGCCTTAATTTCTGCAACTGTAGAGAGGTTTGTCAGTGACTGTGAGACTGTTTCTGCCAACACTTATTTGGGTGAGTAGAATCAGCTTTTATTTACTTTTGATCTTAGCAGTGGCCACTATAACAGGCATAGGCATACAAAACACCTTTGCTCTTAGTACAGTCAAAGTTTACATAGTCAAGTCAAGTGAGCTCCATCCATTATCCTACCAGCTGTATACCCTGTGGTGTCACGGGGTTCTGCTGGTGCCCATCTCCAGCTCTCTTAGGGCGAAGGCAGCGATACACCCTGGACAGGTCACCAGTCTGTCACAGGGCACACACACCATTCACTCTCACATTCACACACTATGGACAATTTAGTGTCTCCAATTAACCTTGCATGTTTTTGGACTGTGGGAGGAAGCCAGACTACCCGGTGGGAACCCACGCACACACAGGGAGAACATGCAAACTCCGCACAGAAAGGCCAACAGCAGCTGGCTGTGAGGCAACAGCACTAACTGCTACACCACCGTGTGGCCCCATAGACCAACATAGAGGCACAAAAGACAGGCTGTGTTTACTGCTCTGATTTGCATCACATATTTTTTTGTACTTTGCAGACTTTCCAACAGCTGAAAAAGTGGACAGAAAATAGTTGGCATGTATGCAAACTGTGCCAAGTTTTATTGTAGTAATCCTTGCTCTTGCTGATAACAGCTATATTTCCTGTGCATATGTGGTTAAGTTAATATTTATTCATAGCTGTGGGCAATGTATGGGTTTTATAGGTAATTATATTGTCTTAACATTTATAATTTTTAATAGTTTGTTGGACGATTTCTTTGTCACTGTAACCTTTGCATCATGTTTAGGGCTCATCATGGCTGATTACCTGGACATGACAGAAATCAAAAAAGCTCTGCAAAATAACAATAAAGCTTTAGCTGTTAGCAAAATCAAAGAACTTTTAGATAGAACAGCAACTATCCTCTCAATATTGCTCTGTTAAATGACAATAAAGACTTAGCTGTTGCCAAAATGCAAGAATATCTGGAGAGAACAATAATGATAATATTGGCATGACAGGAGAGTCAGGCTCCAGAAAATCATCCTTTGTGAATGCCTTTAGAGGTGTTGACCACAGAGATGAAAAAGCTGCTCCTACACACTCCATACAGCGCTGAGCCACCTGGAGAACAAGAAGAGCTACGTGAGGATGCTCTTCGTGGACTACAGCTCAGCCTTCAACACCATTATCCCGGACATTCTTCACAACAAACTGCTCCAGCTCCAGATCCCCGCCCCCACCTGCACCTGGATCAAAGACTTCCTGTCACACCGCCCCCAGTCTGTGAAACTCGGCCCTCACCTCTCCGCCACCATCACCCTCAGCACTGGTTCCCCCCAAGGCTGTGTCCTGAGCCCTCTGCTGTACGCCCTGTACACCTACGACTGCTCCCCGTCCCACCCAACCACCCGCATCATAAAATATGCGGACGACACCACCGTGGTTGGGCTGATCACGGACGGAGAAGAATCAGCGTACAGGGAGGAGGTGGAGAATCTGGCAATCTGGTGCTCGGACAACAACCTGTCCCTGAATGTCCAAAAAACCAGGGAACTGATAATGGACTTCAGGAAACACAGACCGGACCACACCCCCCTTGCCATCAACGGTGAACAGGTGGAAACCATCTCCACCTTCAAGTTCCTGGGCACCCACATCTCCTCCGACAACTCCTGGACGGGCAACATCAGGTCCCTGGTGAAGAAGGCCCAGCAGAGGCTCCACTTCCTGAGGATCCTCAGGAAGACCAACCTGGACCAGAAGCTGCTGCTGGCCTTCTACCACTCTGCTGTGGAGAGCGTGCTAACCCACTGCCTGAGTGTGTGGTACGCAGGCTCCAAAGCGGAGGACAGGAAGGCGGTGCAGAGGGTCATAAACACGGCCCAGAAGATCATCGGCTGCCCCCTGCCCACCCTGGAACAACTGGCCCTATCCTGCTGCCTGAGGAGGACCAGGGCCATCACAGCAGACCCCACACACCCCGCCCACCCCCTGTTTGACCTGCTGCCGTCTGGAAGACGGTACAGGTCCATCAGCTCCCACACCAGCAGACTGTCAAACAGCTTCTTCCCCTGGGCCATCAGGTCCGCAAATGCCCACAGACACACACTCACCTGAACACACCCCACACACACCTGAACTGCCACAACCCGTCTACCTCCTCCTACCTCCACTGCACCTTATTTTGCACTCTAGTCACCTTTGTAAATTGTAAATACCTGCATTTTGTAAATTGTACAGTGTTATAGTCTATTTTTAATATGTATATTCTGCTCTGAAGTTGCTGCTATCGGGAGTACCTCCCCAAAATTTCGTTGTACCCTGGGTGCAATGACAATAAAGGACTTATCTATCTATCTATCTATCTATCTACAGCTGTTGTAGAAACCACTACAGATGTTAAAGAATACACCCACCCTAAGCTATTTTTTCATCGTAGTCTCAGATGCTCTCTTTAGGGAAAATTATGGTAAAACCTGCAAAAGAGATCCAGAAGATGGGGGAAAGGTTCTACTTTGTACGCTTCAAGGTGGACAACGACCTGCAAAATGCACAGAGGAGTCAGAGACTTTAATGTAAATCAGACTCTTTCACCAATTCGTGAAAACTGCAAACAAGGTAGATGAATCCTGAATATGGTACACCTGAGTGTGTTTATATGTACTGTTAATACAAATGTCATTTTCTGTGACTCAGGGCTTCTCCAAGAAGGTGTGAGGGCTCCTCAGGTTTTCCTGCTGTCCAACTTAGAGCTTCAGCAGAACCCTGACAGTACCCCATCCCCTTTAATGGGCACCTCCTGGCACCCTACCTGGTTTCCCCGGGTGATCCCAGTAGAAGTTGCCAGGAAGTTACGAGGAACTGCCAGCCCCGGCCATGCCGGCGGACCCACAATGCAGGATGGAGGAAAGATGGGACTGGAGGAGGGGTCCGAGGAGTCAGCCGAAAACTGGCAGGACAATGCATCTGGCTTCACATTCCGGGAACCTGGATGGTAAGTGAGCATGAACTGGAAACGGTCGAGAAACAGGGCCTAACGTGCCTGTTGGGAGTTCAACTGCTTTGCACTGCACAAGTAAGCCAGGTTTTTGTTATCGGTGCTTACAACAAAGGGGAGACAGGAGCTCTCCAGCCAGTGGCGCCACTCCTGGAGAGCAAGCACTACCGCCAGGAGCTGCCGGTTGCCCACATCATAATTTACCTCGGCAGGTGAGAGGCATCGACTAAAGTAGGCGCAGGGATAGAGCTTCAGGTCCCTGGGGTCCAGCCGGGATAGGGCTGCACCGACGCCCACCTCCGAGGCATCCACCTCCACAACAAACTAGCAACTGGGGTCTGGGTGAGAGAGAATGGGAGCTAAGGTGAACAGCGTCTTCAACCTGGCGAAGGCTGTCTCCACCTCCTGGGACCACTGGAACTGCTTAAGGGTAGAGGTGAGACGGGTGACCGGGAGTGTAACTCACATTTTTAGGGTTTGACAAATAGATGGTTCTCTAGGAGGCGTTGGAGAATGAGTCATACTGGTACATGCTCCTCTTTGGAGCAATGAGCGTGGCAGGCCACAGAGAGCCGGTTGTCCAGGTAAGCTGTGGGTTGTGGCGCACCAGCCAAGGGGATCCCAAAACTGCAGGACCCGTAGAGGAGGGGATGAGGAAGAAGTGAATCAGTTCTCGGTGGTTTCCAGAGATGACCAGCGTGAGGGCTTTAGTCCGGTGCGTAACCCGAGCAATGGTCTTACCACCCAGGTCGGAGATTGTGGCTCCAGTGCTGGGTTCCGGGGAGGATTAGACGGGAGAAACGGGAAAAGGAGCAGGAAGAAGCTGTGCTCACCAGTGCTCCTGCATGCACTGGCGAGCTCACTTTTGAGGGTGTGGGGCAGGTGGAGACTGAGCCCGCTGCTGGATGGTGAACAGGCAGTCGGTGGCGTCACTAGCGTAGGTGGGGCGATCAAACATCCCCTTGAGGTTAGAAAAATAAAACACTTGTACATCTTAAAAGTTTTTAATTTCAACTTTTTCAGAACTGCTACAGCTGCTGCACTGCTCCATTAGATACGTGTGCAACCCAATTTCCCCTACCAGGGGATTAAAGCCCCAGACAACTGAGCTGCTAGGATCACTGGGACACACAAACCCCTCCACCACAATAAGGTGATAGCCCAGAAGCTATTCTACAATAGATTGTGAGAAAATTTATTAATAACTTGTAATGTGAAGCACTTTTTAGAGATAACATTTCCGATTTACTGTTTAACTTCAGTGATGATACCCAACATAAATGATGATTACAAACATCGCTACATACCAGACATTTATTTCTTTCCTGAATGATACATTTTGACCTTGGTATAAACATCCTTAGCATCCACAGTAAGCATGTCTAGGAAACTAAGCAGAGCAATTGTACTGATTTTATAAGAAAGCTTTTGTGCTAACAGAGTTCCAAAAAATGGAATAAAACCAAAGATTTGCTTCTTTTCAGTTAGACTGGAGATAGCTGATGATTGGCTCATCAGACTTAAGACAAAATCGGCATTTACGTTTTGTAAAGTTAAATGCGAGCTGATAATAGTGAGGCGTGCCAGTGGTATGCCTGTAATGTCAGTGAGCCGCTGTAGTGAAGGTCTGTCCAGACCAAAACCAGTTTTGTACTGCTGTACAACATTAGCAATCAGATCAGCATCAACAGCAACAGAAAGTTCAGAAACTGGTCTGGTTGCATGTGCTGCAGACAGAAAAGCATGCTGAGGAATTTTAGACTTAAAGGCCTCTTTTTTTTTCTCAATGATCTCCAGGCTTATGTTAGCTAAAGCAAACAGCAGAACATCCCTCTTGTGTTGAGGAAGTTCTCTCTCCAGTGTCTCACACAGACAGCAGAAGTCATGGCTTTGGTACTCAAAATTGGACAGCAGGAAGACCTGGGGAGCCAGCACGCCTTCCCTTAGAAGACCTTTATGTCAAAAAAAAGAAAAGAAAATCACTTTAATTATCATACTGTATAATAAATCATCTTATCATCATTGGTCATTACCTCCACTAAAAATAAAAAAGGTCAAATTTACAGGTCTGTTACAAACATTACAAAAATTTTGTTAAATTAAACTGAAAACTTTTTGCTCTTAATTTATATGTGGATTCTGGGTTCTTTTATTTTAGTATTAGCAATTAAAAGCAATTTTTTTTTCTAATAAAGCAGATGCATTTCTTATTTCGTTCTTGAGAGAGATCAAATAAAACACTGTAAACATTCAGAAAATGTATATACCTTGTTTGCAGTTTTCACGAATAAGTGAAAGAGTCTGATTTGCATCAAAGTCTCTCTGACATCTTTGTGCATTTTGCAGGTCATTGTCAACCTTGGAGCGCACGAAGTAGAACTTTTTCCCCATCTTCTGGATCTCTTTTGCAAGCTTCACATCATTTTCTCTGAAGCGAGTATCTGAGATTATGATGAAGAAATCAAACCTCTCAAATTCAACATGCTTCAGGTACTCATCAGCTGGAAACTTTGTGGTACCAATACCAGGAAGATCCCAGAGGCTAACTTTGGGATAGCTTGGGTGGGGATATTCTTTAACCACTGTAGTGGTTTCTACAACACCTGTGGGAGCAGCTTTCTCATCCCTGTGGTCGACACCTCTGAAGGCATTCACAAAGGATGATTTTCCAGAGCCAGACTCTCCTGTGATGCCAATATTGAGAGGAATGTTTGCTGTTCTTTCCAGATGTTCTTGGATTTTGGCAACATCTAAGTCTTTATTGTCATTTAACAGAGCTTCTTTGATTTCTGTTTTGTCCAGGAACTCAGCCATGATGAGCCCTAAACACAAAGAAATAGCAATGAAAAGGTTATAGAAACTCTAGTCATTCAGGCAGGATTTGACTATTCCTTTTGTTGTTGCTCCACAGACAGCTGATATATTTTTTGTGTTTCACAACACTGAGACAAGTTACATTAATTCTAGTTTGGTACTGACAAATGGCATTGGCATTAGCATTTTTAGTTTTACTCAGTTACCACTTATTATGGAATAAATTTTAAATTAAGAGGACATTTAAAAAAAACGACAAGTGACAGTACAATTACTTTTTTTAAGCAAGACTCAATGGAATAATTTCCCCTAAGGTCGATGATCGCCCTCGACTGTCAAGTATATTATATCACTGATTATCTGTCTTTCTAATTATCAGTGGGTAAATAAATGGGAAAAAAAGCAAATTTGGTGCATTGTCATTTAGTTGTGGTTAAGTCAGTTAATAGTTTGAACATATGAGAATAACGATGCAGCATAAAGTTTTATGACGCAAAATTCAGTTGACACTACTCACCATGAAGTTTTTAAATAACCAGCGACGGCCTCACAGGATTTAACAGGACTCTAAAAGCTAATGGTTGTTAAATTTAAAAGTGCAACAGGGTGAAACCGAAAATACAACGGTTTGATACTTTTACTTGGATACGTCAGCCGGATTTAAAAAAGGGCTTGACGTATCGCTTGTCGCAGACTCCACCCACCCAGAACACGACCTGAGAAATCCAACAACCCATCTCCTTTAAACTGCTTTAAACTGCGCAGGTCACCCTGTGCTCATGGACATTCAGAACTATCCAAGGGTAGATCTCTGTGTTCAACTGGACTTGTTTAGGGGTAGCCCTTGGATAACTATGGCCGGGATGAATGCGAATCTACACAGACAACATTCAAAACTGCGCTGCACTTTTTTTTAATTTTACATCCTTATTTCGTATTTTACTTCCCTATTTTCAATATTAAAAAACACAACCAAGACCCGTTAGAAAACAGTTTCGCTATGACAGTGACAAAATAAAAAAATAAAAGAGAAATCCTACACATTGCAGACTGAATAAATCCGCAGCTGGATCTTCCTGTGTAACGGGAGTAATTGGAAATATTGTATAATTACCGTACAAAAAATGCACTCCTTTATGTTTGTTACCTGACCTGACAGTGGCGCCTGTGTCCTTAGCCGGAACCTGAGTTCTTTCATGTGTACCCCAACGGTTACCTTTTGCGGGGGGGGGGGGGGATCCGGAAAGGCACCCACATATAAAAACTCTGTTCGCGCGCAAAACGCTACCTCTTTTTTCTAATCATTGTAAGAGGAGTTGTGTGGCGAGAGGACTAATAGTTTGCCATTGCTATTTTTGTTTCTGTCAGACAAATAAAGTTACATTCGAGGTCCAACGGAAGTCTCTGCGTATTGGACCAACACAACACAACGCAAGGAAACACACCGGCTACACTTGTAATTCAACAAGTCTTCAAGGTGCTTTTACGAGTATGATAGACAGGTTTTCTTGTCCTACCCACGGCAGGCATTTCATTGGCTCTTTTCATTGAAAGACGCGGAGAATCAATTGGCGTCATTTCCGCGCATGCGCCAGAGTGCGGATATTTTTATTACACGACACGACTTTATTTTAGTAATTTTAAATGTATTTTAGTAATACAGAATAAAGACCACAAAAACAGGAATTTGTTTTTTCATTGCTGCATTTTACTCTGTACTTTTGATGCACATTTTATTTCTATTTAAACAGTGCATTGCTATTTTCACGTTCAACTGTACCTAGTAAATTTCCCAAGCCTGTCATGAATAAAAATCGTTTTATTCCTATTTATTTCATTCTATACAGGATGCACTGCAGGGAAAATAAACATTTAATCATGAAGGCTCATTATGTATTTGTAGCCAACTTAGTCATTTTGATAGTAGGCTAATATAGCTAATATAGATACATACAGCATGTGTTGCCGTCATTATAAGGCTTATATAGAATAGAATAGAACTTTATTTGTCCCACAGCGGGGAAAATTCACTGTTCCAGGAGCAAAACGTTGGAGAAAAAGCTCAAAATGTACAGGAAGAAGGCAGATAAATAGAAATACTTTCTGCCGGAATGTCACACTATGTACACCACTAAATATTCTATACAGGATTCACATGAGTCTGACATTGCGGAGTATATAAGGCTTATATAAGGCTTTTAATTTTTCGCGGCTCCAGACATATTCGGTTTCCCCTGGCCCAATATGGCCTCCCTCAACATTTCCCGGTT
>CAAE01009979.1:0-23226 GCA_000180735.1 Tetraodon nigroviridis | reverse complement strand
ATGTATGGCTCAAGTACAGAAATACACCCGTAACTGAGACTGCGCCTTATAACCCGGTGCGCCCTATGGTCGTGAAAATACGGTAGTCAAAAATGCAATACATTTTAAGTAAAGTCTTCTACAGGTGTAGTGCTTGAATGAGTTTAGGAAAAAGGTTCACAACTGAGTTTCCAGATAACTACTTTATGAAAGTGAAGACAAGTAAAAGAAAAGAACTTGAGAGCTAACTTACAGAAATTAGCTTGTGAAACAAAACAAAGCTCAAAAGATAAGAAGAAAAAAGCAACAAAACAAAAAGTGGTAAAGAACAAAAATGGCAAAAAGCAAAAGGGCAAAGATGTGTTTAACAGAGAACATCTCCCTGGGGGATAGGTTTTTGCTTAGGTTTTGCATTATCGAAAGCAGAGTTGGGCAAACTACGGCCCGCGGGCCAGATCCAGCCCGTTGTTCTTTTTTATCCGGCCCGCTGAAGATTGGTACAGAATAAAGGTTTGATGTGAATGATTGCGTTCATTTCATTTTGACTTGTAATGATGGCATTTCAACACCAGGTGGCGCCGTGACTTGAGGGAACCATTTCCAGTTACCACACTTCTTCTACTGGTCAGATCAGAACCCATCTGCAGCAATGTCAAAGAAAAGAAAAGTCAGTGAGTGCTGGGTGTTTAACAAAGAATGGACGCCTAAATACTTTTTTACTGAAGTCCGGTCCAAGGCTGTATGTCTTATTTGCCAAGAAACCGTTGCGGTTTTAAAAGAATACAACATCAGCCGTCACTTTTCCACCAAGCATGCTATTTACACCAGCAACCTTTCAACACAAGAACGTGCGCCTACCCCTGACAGGTTGGTTGCTAGCTTGCAGGCTCAGTAAAACACCTTTATTCAAGCAACTTCCATCCAAGAAGCAAGCACGAAAACATGTTATTTACTGACATTCAAACTAGCAAAAGCCAGCAAGTCTTTCTCTGAAGGGGAGTTTCTTAAAGAGTGCATGGTAGAGACAGCAAGTATTTTATGTCCTGAGAGCAAGAACAAATTTGAAAAAATTAGCTTATCACGCAGGTCAGTGACTCGCCGTATTGAAGTAATTTACGAACACTTAACTAGCAAGCTAAACAAAAAAGCGGAGTCAAGTCCAGCCATTATATTCTTTAGCACTGAGATAACGGAGGAGTTTTTGGATATGGAATCCCTGAAAGGAAAAACACGGGGAGAGGATTTATTTAACAGCGTGTCAGCAGTCATACAGAGGCACAAGTTACCTTGGAGTATGCTTGCCAACATTACCACGGATGGATCGCCAAATCTGACAGGAAAAAACATCAGGATGCTCAAGAGAATTCAGGACAGGGTGAAAGAGGACAACCCTGAGCAGGAGGTAATTTTCCTACACTGCATAATTCACCAGGAAGCGCTGTGTAAATCCGTGTTGCAGCTTGACCACGTAGTGAAGCCAGTTGTGAAACTCTTTTTGAGCGACGGGACTTCACCATCGTCAGTGTATTAATTTTCTTAAAGAAACTGACGCGGATCACACGGACTTACTTTACCATTCTAATGTCCTCTGGTTAAGTTTGGGAAAAGTATGTCAATGTGTGTGGGAGCTCAAACAGGAGATTATTTTGTTTTTGGAGCTACTTGAGAATACTGACAAGTTTCCTGAGCTGACACAGTTTGGCTTTGTGATTTAGCTGTTACTGTGGACATACTGAATGTGAAGCTACAAGGGAAAAAACCAGTTTGTGCATTAAATGCAAGCAAACGTCAGAGCCTTCGAAACCAAGCTGGTTTTATTTTCGAAGCAAATGTCAGACAAGTCATTTGCTCATTTGCCCACACTGGCTACGTTAAAAGAGGCCCCGCAACATGTGAAAAAAATACAGGAAATCACAGAATTCTGCCGTCGGTTTTGTGATTTAGGAAAAATTGACAGGGCACTTCAGCTGGTGTCACGTCCCTTCTCACAAGACCCGGAAACGGTTCCAAAGGAGTTGCAGTTGGAACTGATTGATCTCCAATGTGACATGGTGTTAAAGGACAAGTTCAACTCCCTGAAACTGGATGAGTTTTATGCTTCATTAAGTGCAGCCAAATTTCCAAACATCCAGAAGATGGCACAGAGGATGCTGGTGTTGTTTGGCTCTACATATGTGTGTGAACAGACTTTTAGTGTGATGAACACCAACAAAGCACCCCACAGATCCCAGATGAGTGATGAACACCTCAGATCTGTTCTGAGAATTGCCACAACAGGATTACCACCAGACTTCGATGCACTGGCTAAAATCAACAACACTGTTCTCATTAAAAGATATGTTAATACTTTAATGCTTTTTTCTGTTTATGTTTCATATGTACTGTGTAGGAAATATTGGCTTTGCAATAATCATAATCATAATCATCAGAATTAGGTATAACCGTATATGGTTGTATAATTACATAAAGTTTGTATTTCTTCTGTATGATCGAGTATGTGGGCACAGTATATGGGACAAAAGTCATGGCCACTTGTGGCCTTGGTGATAGCGCATGACTTTTGCATCACTGTCAGGTACGCCAACTGGGCGCGGTCATGTATTCAAAAGGTCTGGATGCGGAAGAGAAGATGCTCTTCCCACATGGGGGTCCATGACCTCAGGTTGTTTGTCAAAGAGTCCACAATTGTGTGTTCACAGATCTGGTCTCTTGTTTGACGTCACCCTTGGATGAAAAATACTACAACTGTTAACAAATGCAGTTTTTTATATGTATCGTATCTTGTGCTGACCTGGCCCATCTGTCAAATGTTAAAAGTCAATGTGGCCCCCGGGCCGAAAAGTTTGCCCACCTCTGATCTAAAGGGTGCTCTGTAAATGAGCTTCTTTGGTGACTCTCATGTTTTAAGAAACATGTTGATGACATTATTTCATACTACTGTTGATTTTAAAAGTTAATTCTTAAAACACCCATAAAACATAAAAAATATTACCGTAAATTCCGGATTATAAAACGATACTTTTTTTCCTATATTTTACACACTGCAGCTTATACTACGGTGCGGCTTATTTGTTTTTTTGTTGTTTTTTTTTTTTGTGACGGCGAAACCATTTTGCCAAGCAACGGTAGACCAATAAAATTGGTCAGTAGTTAAAAGTGGCAGTTGAAGAAGAAAATCGAGCTGCCGCACGTAATCTTAGCATGAATGAATCAATGGTGAGAAGGTGGAGATGCCAGCATGAAGAACTGAGCCAACGCTAAAAGACGACAAAAGCTTTCAGAGGTAATGATAGCAGATGGCCCGAGCTTGAAAACTTTCTGGAGGACCGAGTTAACAGAGAGAGCAGGCCGCCGAGGAAGATGAAGATGGCGATCAGTGACTTTTTTTGGTAGAACGCACTATGTGATATATGTTATACGTTATTAGGAGATACTGCAATACTGTTTAAAAAAAAAAAAGCATCAGCAGCGCATATCGTACAACGTAGTTGTGTTACCGATACAAACGACGTGTTGTCCTCCTGCTTCTTGACGGTGTTAGGACGTCTCTCCACTGCGGAGACCGTGCTGCTGGCCGCTCCAGGGGAAGGTGATCACATGGCAGTAGCAGGTTTCTATGAACCACTCTGTCCTTCCCTATGCCGTTCTCTGGGCTGATCTGGTAAACTGGGGTGTCATCACTCTTCCGTTCTTTCACTTTGAAGACTTGTTCCTCCCAGTAGGACTGGATTTTCCATGTTCCTCCCCTTGGGGTGAGGTTTCGGATCAGCACTCGATCACCTGCTTTTCCATGGGCTGCTCCTTTGACCGCATTTCTGGCAGTGATCTGGTAGGCCTCCTGCATCATCTCTTTCCAGCGACTCACATAGTCCTCATTACTTCCATGGGTATTGTCTCTTTTGATGTTGAACAACAGATCAATTGGGAGGCGTGGAGAGCGTCCAAAGATGAGGTAATAGGGCGTGTAGCCCGTGCTCCCATTTTTTGTACAGTTGTACGCGTGAACAACTTTGGTCAGTGACTCTTTCCAATCCTTCTTTTCTTCTTCCTCCAGTGTACGCAGCATGGAAAGAAGGGTTTGGTTGAATCTCTCCACCTGTCCGTTACCCTGAGGGTGATATGGTGTTGTATGTGAACCTCGAACACAAGAGAGTTCCTTCAATCTTGCCATCAGTCTGTTCTCAAATTCTCCCCCCATATCATGGTGCAGCTTGGTGGGGAAACCGAATTTTAGAACAAAATCATTGAACAGTTTGTCAGCCACAGTTTTTGCTGATTTGTTCCTTGTAGCGTAGGCCTGTGCAAATCTGGTGAAGTGATCCATGACAACCAATATATATTCATAGCCCTGTTTACCCTTGTCCAAGTGAAGGAAGTGGATTGAAACCAGCTCGAAGGGGTATGTGGTCTGGATCGGCGTCAGGGGTGCGCGTGCCTGCCTGCTGGGATTCTTTTTCTTTACGCACACACAGACTTGGGTCACAAAATGCTCCACATCCTGGTGCATTTGAGGTCAGTAGAACCTGTCACGAATGAGGTCGAGTGTCCTTTCAACTCCTAAATGACCCATGTCTTGGTGCAGCTCTTTAAAGATCAGTGGATGATAGGACTTGGGGGCCACCAACTGCTCTCATCGGAAGGTCTTTCGGCGCAGTACACCATTTGCATCCAGATCAATCTTTAGCCACTGTTTCAGCAAAGTAGCCACTGCTGGCTGCTCTGTTTTGATCTCCGCTCTGCTGGGCCTGTGTCTACGGTTCTTGTACCAGATGACTTGTGACAACACTTCATCCTCTTCCTGTGCCCTACGGATCTCTGTTGGGGTTAGGGGCTGGCTAATATTTCTGTCACAGTCTCTCACAAGGCTCAACGCAGGTCTGAACCACTCCAACACCCAGGCATGGGTCTCTCTTTTCCACTTTCACCTTCTCCATGAATGCAGTGACAGCCTCTCCACTGACCTCTCTTGTAAAGTTGTTCATGTAATCTTCAATGTCTAGTGGCATGCGAGACAATCCATCGGCATCATTGTTGTTCTTTCCTGGGTGGTAGCGTACTGTGAAGTTAAAGTCAGCAAGTTCCGCCACCCATCTGTGTCCGGCAGCATTGAGCTTTGCAGTTGTACGCACATACGTCAATGGGTTATTGTCCGTATAAACCACAAATGATGGGGCATGGTACAAATAGTCTCGGAAGCGTTCACAGACAGCCCACTTCAATGTCAAAAACTCCAGCTTCCCTGAGTGGTACTGCTTCTCTGATGGGCTGAGGCTGCGTGAGCCATAGGCCACCACTCTCATCTTTCCGTTTTGCCGTTGATATAATACCGCCCCCAACCCATACTGCGAAGCATCACATTGGAGTGCAAGAGGCTGGTCAAAGTCAGGGTACCCCAGTATGGGCAACTGATGAGGGCCTGTATCAGCTGGTTTAGCACTGCCTGATGTTCTGCGGTCCACTGTATCCGTGTCTGAGATGGTAAGTGACCCTTCTTCATCTTTCTCATTTTCTTTTGCTGTTCAGGTAATGGTTCTGAGTCATGCGGTTTGGACTTGGGCGGTGCGAGGAGGTCATACAATGGCTTGGCTTTGCAGGCAAAACTGGGTACGAAAGAGCGGTTATAGGACAGGAAGCCCAGCAGCTGGCGCAGGTCCCCCACTGTTCTGGGCATCTTCTCCTTCAACGCCAACACTGGTGCGATCTCCGCAGGATCCATTGTGTAACCCTCTCCCGTTACCATCTTCCCCTAGAATCTCACCTTCCGTCTGAACAGTTCACATTTCTTGGGTGTTAACTTCACACCGTGTTCCTTGTGCCGCTGAAGAACTAGGCGGACATGTTCCAGATGTTCATCAAAGCTGCCACTATGTACCAAGTTATCATCCAAGTACGGGAGGCAAATTGTGTCCCTTAACCCCGCCAAGCAATACTCCATGCTCCGTTGAAACTCAGCAGGAGCAGAGCGTAATCCAAAGGGGATCCGCACCCATTCATAGAGCCCCCAAGGTGTGACAAAGGCTGTTAAGGGTCGGCTCTCTTCATCCAGGAAGCCCTGATGATATGCTTTACCCTGGTCCAGCACAGAAAACCATGAGCTCCCACCAAGCGTGTCAAGCATGTCCTGTATCCTTGGTATCGGGTGACGGTCTGGCACTGATTTGCCATTGAGTTCCCTGTAATAGTAGCAAAGGCGTAAACTGCCATCTTTCTTTCGAACACACACCACAGGTGAAGAATAAGGGGATCTTGAAGGTGTTATCCACCCCCTGTTCAACAAATCCTGCAAGTATTCCTTTACTTTATTTTATTTATATACTTTATGAAGCGGCCTCGGGACTGACATGTAGGTCTTCTGGACCGGGCTGGTGTCATTAAGTGTAATGTGCATCTTTAGAGACGGAATACAGCCCACATCATCACCGTCAAATGAGAAGGCCTCACATTCCTCCCGCAACATGGTCATAGCAGCATCCCGTTGGGTGTCAGAAAGATGGCTGAGGTCTACTGGTGGGTCCCATTTCTTTGGCTTATCAACTAGGGTGCCGATGCACCTTTTTCCAACCAGCCCTACCAGCTGTGTGGGGTGCTTGGTGGGCAGGTACTGGACTGTGTTTACTGCTGTTGTCGTGTCCCTGTGTCTGCCGTGTCACTGGTGGTGCCGAGCTGGTCGGGATCTGCTGGCTCTCAGACCTTCTTTTCTGGACTACTGGTGGTCCCTCCCCTGTAGTCCTGGCCCGTTTCCCGGAAACCTCCCTTGTACTCTGCATCCACGGGAGAAATGACCCTCTTGCCCACATCTGAAACAGTGTGAGCAGTCGTCCCCTGTTCCTTCACTCCTGCACTTTGGACAACCTTTCAGTCTTTGTTTCACCACTGGGGGGTGAGAGTTGGCCTCCAGGACTGTAAGAAACATCTGCTTCATCTCCATCATCTGCTGCGTGCTTATTGGCTATTCTGCTTTGGTTTCTTCACCTTTCACAGCTTTCACAGTCACTGTTGTGTCAGGTTCCCTTGGCTTAACCGAACCACTGGAGGGCGTGGAGCCAGTCTGTAAAGTAGAAGTGAGTTCTTGTACTTTGGGGCCTTTTGCAATCGTGAACCTCTTCCGCTTCTCCTGTCGCTCATATTCCAATTTAGAGACTTTGTTAACTTTCTCTATGAGTTCTTCGTCTGTGATTTTAACATTGTTTAGATAGGGCAAGAGACTGAATTTTACGGAGTCACTGACCAGTCCAGTTTCAATGGATTGAAGGAACTTACGCTGGATGGTGGCACGGCTGTAGTGTTCCTCCGCTTCTTCATTCTCAGCTTTCCACAAAAGTTTTTCCTTCAACTCATTTGCCCGAAACACAAAGTTCAGGGCCATCTCTTTTGGCTCTTGGGACAGACTGATCAGTTGGTGGTACAGGTCTATGGAGCTGTCAACCTTGTAGTGACCCCTTAAAATGGTTAGGAGTGCTGACAGTGTCAAGCCACGCTTTATCTCCTGCATGTCTCTCAATGGCAGGCCTGGGCTCACTGGTCTGATCACTGCTTCAGTGATTTCAGCTTCGGTGTGGCCTTTTTCTACCCCCATCTCGATCTGTCTGACAAGGCTGAGATATGACAACTTGTCCTTTTGCCCACTTTCGCCGATCTGCCCGCAGATTCTGAACTCTCTCCTCAGTGTTACCTCTGGGAGTGTGTACGCTGGACTTCTAGGTGGGTGCTCTGAGCTCTTAAAGAGACGGTGAGGCAGTGATGACCGATTCTCCTCTGCCACCTGTCTAGCTGACTCTGGGTGGTGTGGTGAAAAGGACCTCTCCTCCAGTCCTCTCATTTGATCACATTCATTGTTGCCATCCAGCTTGGTAATTTTTGTCAAAATCTTGTCCAGTATTTCTTTGACTTCACCATCACTCTTATCTACTTCAATACTATCCAGTACGTCCTCCGCTTTCCTGATGAGCAGCCTCCGAGGCACACTGCAGGGTTCTCTACTGTCCAGGCCGTCGCATTTCAGGGACCTGCAGACATCCATGAGATGTTCCTCCCTCAGCTGCCAGAGAGCTGCACTCACTTGGTCTCTTAGAAACTGGACTTCCTCCATATTATAGAAGATTGCAGGTTCGTCTCTTGGGTGAAGGAAGAGGAGCGATGGTCTTGGGAGTCCACCAACGCCACCTCCTGGCTGGCTCGCCAAATTATGTTGCAAGTGCAGAAATGACGCGATGGTCTTTGTGCACATAAATTATTTTATTCTGATAACAGACAGTATTATCAGTCGGCCATGTGGTCTGCAACACCCGCGCTCTCCGATCTCTACTTCTACTCAGGAACGACGTCCCGTGCCCGCGCACATCCCCACTAACGTTAGCCACCATGGACCTGCGCGCTTCCACCCAAAGCCCGTTCCCGTGACATCACATTCCACAACTCTAACACTTTGTAACGCTACCATCTTAAACCCCGCCTGGTTATGATTTCAACTTTCTTACCTGTGGAAATAACAGACAGTATCATCAGTCGGCCATGTGGTCTACAACACTTGCGCTCTCCGATCTCTACTTCTACTCAGGAACGACGTCCCTTCCCAATCGCTCGACCACACAGCGCCCCCATTGACCAGGGGCACAACCAGAACAAATCACAACCAGGGGCCATGAAACAAAACCAAAACAACAGAACACAAAACACTCTCACAATGCCACATATGCATGTATGTACTGGAATATTACATGGAAATGCAGTATGCCAGAAAGTTCCTGACCACATATCTGTAGAAAGTCTTTAGAATGCTGGTAAGGACAGAGACTTGTTTCAGTTTTCTCAGAAGGTGCAGTCTCTGCTGGGATTGTTTGATGATCGCTAAGGTGATCTAATTCCAGCTTGGGGCCTGCAAAATCTGCACTATGAGGAACTTGATGTTCTCCACTCTCTTCACTGTGCAGCCACTGAAGCTGAGGGGAGGGTGCTTAAGCTGTGACCTCTGGAAGTTGATGACCATCCCCTTTTATTTTGTTCATGTTAAGCAGGTTGAACTCTTCGTTCCTGTACGCTGTTTTATCATTTCTATGGATGAGTTCCATTAATGTTGTGTCATCGATGAATTTGATGGTCTGGATCCCCTCTTGTGTGGTTGTGCAGTTGTGTGTTGGCAGGGTAAACAGCAGGAGACTTAGCACACATCCTTGAGTGATGGATTTAAAAATCCAATTTCTGACCCAGACAGGCTGGGGTCTCTTGGTCAGAAAGTCTAGGACTCAAAGACGTGGCCGTGTCAAGGCCTGAATAAAGAGGGGTTTCTCTATTAGTCTCTGGGGGATGATGGTGTTGAATGCTGAGCTGTAATCAATGTAAAGGATTCTGGCGTAGATGTCTTTACTGTCCAGGTGGCTGATAATTTAGTGTAGGGCGGTGGATATTTGCGGCCTTTGTAAAGTGGTTGAGGTGGTACACAAATTGGAACTACTGGTAAGCCACACATCAGTTTACTCCCACACACAAGCCCAATTTTCTCTCCCTGTCTTTTTCGCTTTCAGCTATCATTCTTTTCAGTCCGGCTTTGATTACCTCCAAGGTGAATGGCAACTTCATCGCATCAAGTTTTGCCGCAAACTGGGCCTCCCTTCTGAGCCATTACGAGCACCTCTCTTCACCATCGTGCTAGATGGCCTCTTGCTTTAGTGGGTCACCTGCCAAACCGTGGACCTCCCCCAAATTATCCTTCCTCACTGGAAGACCATTAGTTAGCCAAGGTGTTCATTAAGGCTAAAGCACTTTCTTTACCACCTAAGCTACCCTACAAGTGCCCTATCATTCTCGTTCCTAGGGACACTGTTTCTAAAGAGCCATCTATATACAGTTTGTCATGCCTCGAAAGGGATTGGATGGAGACCTAAATCCACCCATCCTTCTTCCATCTTGGTGCAGGTTTTCTTTATTTAAGAAAAAGTTCATATCGCTTTATCCTTGCATTGATTCTAGGGGGTTAAATGGAATAAAAGTGCACAGTTAATATCTGCTCCCCCTTCTGAATTTGTCCAAACTCATGCCAGGAGCTCAGCTTTTTACAAAAACTTTATCCTCTAATTTTTTCTCGTGAAACTATAGTTGTTTAGCTTTGCTGCTTACCCAGCTTACCTTCTAAGCCGTTTTAGTGGTCCCCCGAAGCAGAAGCAGTCTTTTGCACCCTAAAAGAGCAGTCCACTGGGGCTCCCATTCTTTCACAGTCAGACCTCGCCAAACAGTTTTGTATGTGAGGGAGTCTTCTACAATTACAAAGTGGGGGTAGGCTTGTCACAGCAAGCCAAAGATGCCTTCTTCTCTCGTCACCTCTTGCCAGCTGAATGAAATTATTTTGTGAAAAAAACCCACGCTGGAGAA
Source organism: Tetraodon nigroviridis (assembly GCA_000180735.1). Taxonomy (NCBI): domain Eukaryota; kingdom Metazoa; phylum Chordata; class Actinopteri; order Tetraodontiformes; family Tetraodontidae; genus Tetraodon; species Tetraodon nigroviridis. Next base: position 12,882 of record CAAE01009979.1, on the reverse strand, counting down.
GTGGTGGCAGTGCCTGAAGGGGACAGAACACCCTTTTCTGATTTAGACTAATCACAAGAACTTGGTTTTCATCCAGACAGCCCAAAAATTTAACTCATAATCAGGCTTGCTGGCAAACATTTTTTGAGACATTGTTCAAAATTTTCTTCACATAATATAAACCTTTCATTTCTTGTCATTAATTTGAAAAGAATTGTAAATACACTTGGAAACACTCATCATCTTCTTTTTCATCCATCCATTATCCTACCCGCTTAATACCCAATGGTGTTGCGGGGGTCTGCTGGTGCCTATCTCCAGCTCTCTTAGGGCGAAGGCAGGGATACACCCTGGACAGGTCGCCAGTCCATCGCGGGGCACACACACCATTCACTCACACATTCATACTCTATGCTTCTTTTTCATTTGTGGGAAAAGTTATACAGCACATTTTGGATCAAATACGGACAAATCCAAGACATTTGTTAATGAATTTGTTAACAGAAAGCATATGTCATAATGTCAATCTTCAAATGAGCATGCGATACACGCAATAGCCTCGATCATAATATTAAAAATAAAAATTAAAAAATACATTCGTGTGATAAAAGAAGGGCTTAAACCAGGGGTGTCAAACATACGGCCCGCGGGCAAGATTCGGCCCGCCCGGGGTTCGGTACGGCCCAGGGGATAAATCTGCATTATTTTTAAAAAATGAATTTGCTGTAATTTTCTTTAAAATGTGTGGTTCCTATATTGTCCGCTAGGGGCGCAGTGTTTTAGTCATGCAGACAACATGAAAGCAACACTGAACATGAGCAACATGAAAGCAACACTGCGGCAGAACTAACAAGAGGAGGTGGTAGCGTTTACGTCTGTTGGCAGCAGTTGCATTATTCCTTTAGCTTCGCACCCTCATCAGCGAAATGTCTTTGTCAAAAAGGAGAAAAGTGGACACAGAGTGTCGGATTTTTCAAGAAAAATGGGCATGTTCTTATATGTTCCCGGAGATGAATGGGAAACCCGTGTGCCTGTTGTGCCAGCAGCAGGTTTCGGTGCTTAAAGAATACAATATTCAGCACCAGTATAAAACTCAGCATGGTAAAAAACACAACAGCTTGCAGGGAGAACTGAGAAGACAAAAGGTAAATGAAATGATGGTGCGTCTGAGGAAACAGCAATCTGCAAACTGCTAACGACCCCCGAGACATCCATTCAGACCACTGGCATACTAATGTAAAGACTCTCAGTTGACATTAGCATGCCAATGGTCCAAAAGGGCTATATCTTCAAGCTCTGCACCTAACCTGATCAGAACTGAAGCCTTTTGGATAGAAGGCAAAACGTTTTCCAAATGAAAATTGAGAAGTCCAGATAAACACAAAATCTTTTCTCGGATAACTATGACCTGGATGACTGAGAACCTACACAGACAAAACAGCAATCTGATTTCACTCGGAGTCGAGAAGCCAGTGATGCTGCGGTGAAAGCCAGCTACCTAATTGCGAGCCAATTAGCATTAGCATCAAAGCCGTAAAGTGATGAAGAGTTGGTTTAAAACTGCATGCTGACGGCTGCCGAAATGGTGTGTCCTGAGAAGCGACATGCTTTTGGCAATGTTAGTTTGACAAGAAATACCGTGGCAGACAGGATTTTGGCAGAATTGGACCACCAACTGAAACGCAAAGTGGAGTAATTTTTGGCTTTTTCTGTTGCGAGTAATGAGAGTACTGATATTACGGATGTCGCTCAACTGGCCACATTCATTCGTGGACTTTGACTGTCACACAGGAGTTTCTTGAGCTGCCTATCACCGACACCACGACAGCTGAGGACATTTTCTGCTCCGTAGTTGGAGCACACTTAAATAAATGTTAAACTGTGTAAAATTGCACAAACTTTTTTTTAAGTTCTAAGGTTGTTCATAATGTACGGAAGCGTATTGCATTCACTTGAAAAAAATAAAAATCCGTGGTTTTTCGGGGTAATTATTTCTGTTTTTCGGGGTAATTTTTTCTGTTTTTCGGGGTAATTTTTTTTCTGTTTTTCGGGGTAATTTTTTTCTGTTTTTCGGGGTAATTTTTTCCCAGCCCTGTTACTGGAGTTCACGTTGAAATCCCGCGAGAACGTCCAACCTGTGTGGTGACGTCAGCCCCGCACTTAGACGCTTCATCCTAAACTTTCTGACTCGTCTCCTGAGCCATTCTGACACATTCCGTCCTTTATTGCGCGCTCGATGGGAGCAAACATGACCAGCTTGTCATGTTTGCTTGGGTTTAAGACACTGGGACATAGTCCTGGCTTTAATTCACATAGATGATATAACTTTATGTTTGTCGACTTTACACAGGCACTAAATTGTCCGTAGTGTGTGACTGTGAGAGTGAATGGTGTGTGTGCCCTGCAACAGACCGGCGACCTGTCCAGGGTGGATCCCTGATAGCTGGAGATGGGAACCAGCAGACCCCCGCCACACCACAGGGAATAAAGCGGGGAGGAAGATTGATAATAGATGATGGACTTTACGCAGGCACCTGAAGACTTTGCGGTTGTTCAGAACCCCGAAAAACAGAAAAATTACCCCGAAAAACAGAAAAAAAAATTACCCCGAAAAACAGAAAAAATTACCCCAAAAAACAGAAATAATTACCCCAAAAACCACGGATTTTTATTTTTTTCAAGTGAATGCAATACGCTTCCGTAATAATGTATTTAGTAAAAGGAAAATTTATTTAATAAAGATTTTACACTAATTATTAGTATTAGTGACTAATAAAAAAAAAAAGTGGACATACATAGTTCTATGTAATTCAATGAGTTTAGAGATCAGATTAAGCTGTATTCGGCCCCGGACCAAAATGAGTTTGACACCCCTGGCTTAAACTATTACCATTTTTAAACTCAAGGTGGTACTGTGGTTTCATGAAAATTACATGTCGTTACTGTGGTTTCATGTGAATTTGTTAGATTTTATGTTCTCATGCTTTTGTGTTTTCTATCGGTTCTATGTTAAACATTAATATAATGCAAAGCCTGCTTTTATTTTGAAAGAATATAACGGATGTGTGCAATTTCTCTTGTGTGAACTTTACTTTCGAAAAAGCGGCAAGCTGCTACATGATTGCACTGTGATACTATGTATGGAGATTAACGAATAAAGGTGACAGAAAACACAACGGACGGCGTGTTTACCTTTAACATATCAAACTACTAAAGATTTGGTTTACACAACACATAAGCAAAGAACAGATAATGTTTACAGAGTTCAAAACCAGACTCCGAAGCTATGAAGAGATGGAGAAGCTAAAAGTAAGTCAGACAATGTCATGAGAGTGAATGTAACATCATCAAGTGTGACATGCTACTCTTGTGGAAAACGTGGCCATATTGCGAGAGAGTGCCGCCAGAAGGAATCGACTGAGCTGGGACGAAGTGGTGCAGCTATCATCGGAGTTCAACCCACAGTGATGAGACTTGCAGAAGAAAACCCAGAAATATAGATGAGACAAAGCAAACAGCAGAAGGACTACATGAAGACACGAGAAACTTCAAGATTAAAGATGAGGCAAAACAAACAGCAGACAGACAAGAAGAGCAAACATTTATATTCAGAGTGAGTCAAATGTTTCTCCATGAGAATGTGAAACGAAACGGACTGATGGTAGATTGTGGAGCCACGTCCCACATCATAAGCGAAATAGACAAATTTACAAAATTTGACGCAGAAGTCATCCTGCAAGATTCTGAGGGAAAGAGTGTCCGGATGACATTGAAGAAAGCCCTGTTCATCAGGACCAAAAACACCCCTATTTTCATGCTGACGGGGACAAAACCATATCTGTCCAAAATGTGGATATTTGGATCTGAATGTTTATGCCTACAAGCATGATCATAAGAAACTGGACCCCAGATGTGAAAGAGGAATATTTGTGGGATACAGTAGGAATAGTCCAGCATACCTGGTCTATAACCCAGACACAGAAAAGGTAACAAAACATAGACTTGTCAAGTTTATAAAAAGGAATAATCAAGAGCAAGGCACACAGACTGAGCAATACGAGCCAGAGATTGAGATTTATGACAGACGATGTGAAGATGATAGAAGCACCGAGGTACATCAGCAAGACAAGATTGAGACAATGGAAATGAACAAACAAGAAGTAGCAGAGCCCAACCAAGATCAATATCAGCGGTATCCAAAAAGGGATAGAAAAGAGCCAAAGTATTTGCAGGATTATGTAACTGGCTGTGGTGATTGTGATATTACATCTGTGAGTGTTGATTACTGTTACAGAGCAGTGTGTGGGATCCCTCAAACCTTTAAAGAAGCCACATTGTCACCCGAAGCACAAGGATGGAAACAAGCTATGGAGGAGGAGATCAACTCACTTAAAGAAAATGACACATTTGAACTCACTCCCCTGCCACAAGGTAGGGATGTAGTGGGGGGAAAATGGGTTTACACCATTAAAGAAAATGATGAAAATGGAAGAATATTCAAAGCTAGATACGTTGCCAAAGGATATAGTCAAACAGAAGGGATAGACTACCATGAAACATTTGCTCCTACAGCAAATTTGACATCGGTTAGGGTGTTGATGCAAGTGTCCCGGTACGGGATGTCAGATTGTAAACCAAGGTATACACCATGTGAACTTAAGGTAGAAGGATTCAACAGTGAGGAGAATGACAGCAATAAAGTTGCTAATCCAAAGGAATACCGTGAAATTGTGGGCAGCCTGATCTATGCCATGACATGCACTAGACCTGACATAAACTGGATTGTTAGTAAATTCTCTCAAACTCTAGCAAACCCAAAAATACAAAACCTAGTGGCAGCGAAACATGTTCTAAGGTACCTAAGGGGCACCGATGATTATGAGCTGAGCTTCAAGAATGATGAGAAACTAAATTTGATAGGGATCAGTGACTCAGACTGGGCGTCCTCAGTGGAAGATAGACGGAGCACTACTGGGTACTGTTTTAGTCTCACCAAAGATGGTCCTGCCATATCTTGGAAGACAAAGAAACAACCTACAGTAGCCCTGTCAAACTGTGAAACTGAATACATAGGGTTAGCATCAGCAGTTCAGGAAAGCATGTATCTAAACCAGCTATTAAGCGGTATAGATAAGAGTCCACAAATGTACCAAAATATATGGTGACAATCAAGGAGCCATTTCCCTGTGTAAGAACCCAGTCAACAGACAAAGATCAAAACATATTGATGTAAAGTATCATTTTATTCGAAATGCACTAAGTGAGGGAAAAATAAACATTGTGTGCTGCCCATCAGAAGAGATGGCTGCAGACATACTCACAAAACCCGTTGCCAAGTTTAGAATTGTGAAATTCAAAAGTTTTTTCTTTGGGAAATAAAACATTGTTTAAGACAAACGATTAAGAGCAAAGTAAGGGCTCAGATGATGAGAACAAGTGGGGGTGTTAGATTTTATGTTCTCATGCTTTTGTGTTTTCTATCGGTTCTATGTTAAACATTAATATAATGCAAAGCCTGCTTTTATTTTGAAATAATGTAACAGATGTGTGCAATTTTTCTTGTTCCTGTTTTTTCGCGGTTTATTGTGTGAACTTTACTTTTGAAAAAGCGGCAAGCTGCTACATGATTGCACTGTGACACTATGTATGGAGATTAACGAATAAAGGTGACAGAAAACACAACGGACGGCGTGTTTACCTTTAACATATCTCACTACTAAAGAGGATGGAGAACCTGCAAACAGGTGGTCAAAGAGATGAGATCGCAACAGAATTCAACCTTTAAATTATAATTCAGGTCGTAGGAATATGAAAAACAATCAGTACTCATGAGATAACCTTTATCACCCTAAATTTAACTTTGGTCAAAGTGTTTATCACATTTTTAACTGAATTTGGTCACAGACTTCACTCCCCGCTGTCTACCAGACAGAAAGCAAGAGTCTGAATCGCATCACCAAAAAAAAAAAGAGAAATCACAGATAAAGAATGCAGGACATTGATATAGAACGGAGGGTTATTTGCATAATCCCTGGTTCTTTGATAACAGAGTGAGGTGTTTCACTATGGGAATCACCTCGGGCGTGACCAACTACGGAAGCTCCAATGACATCACGTCTGTCCCTGACAGACCGGTCAGGCTGTGCCCGGGGCCCCGCCCCCCTCTATACCACGGCCGACCGCCCCTCCTTACTCATTCTAAGCCGGTTTCTTCACGTGCTTTGCAAGGAGGGCAATGTTGGTGAAACGCCTCACTCTGTTATCAAAGAACCAGGGATTACGCAAGTAACCCTCCGTTCTTTTTCTAACTTCGTTCGGTGTTTCACTAAGGGAGATATGGCCCACTCCCGTATTGCATCAGCTCCCTGACGCCGTGAGTCTCAAACAGAAAAGAGAGATCTTTCCTGTGAATTAGCCACTCCTGCCCCTAGCACGGCATGAGGCAAAGACTGATGGGCCACATCAAGTCTGTAAAAGCATACAAAAGTGTGAGGTGTAGCCCAGCTTGCTGCAGTGCAGATATCCTGGACTGACACCCCTCTGAACAAGGCCCACAATGAGGCCATGCTCCTGGTGGAGTGGGCTCTCACCCCAACAGGAGACTGGGCACCCTTACAGCTGCACGCGAGAGAAATGGCCTCCACAATCTAGTGTGACAGCCTTTGACGGGACAAAGGCTTACCCTTATGCGGGTTGGACCAGGAGACGAACAGCTGATCAGTTCTCCTAAACCCCGCTGTCCTCTGAACATACACACTTAGAGCCCAAACTGGGCACAGGGTGTGGAGTCGCCTGTCCTCCTCTGACAAAAACGGAGGAGGATGGAAAGCCAACAATTCCAAAGTAGAACACCTATAAGAGGAGTCCACTACTTTGGAAAGAAAAGCTGGATTCGGCCGCAGACAAGCCTTAGCCTGCCCCGGAGCCAACTGTAGACACGACGGATGGACCGACAACGCTTGTAGGTCACTCACGCGCTTTGCCGTGGCCAAAGCCATTAGCAAAGCCGTTTTAATCGAGAGCATTTTTAGCTCTACTACTTCAATCGGTTCAAATGGGTGGCCTGCAAGACCATCCAACACCAGCAGCAAATCCCACAGCGGCACCAGTGGTCTGGACACTGGGAGCTTGCGGCGGACCCCTCTCATGAATTGACACACTAGAGCAGGGGTCGGGAACCTATGGCTCGCGAGCCATATGTGGCTCTTTTGATGGCTGCATCTGGCTCGCGGACAAATCTTTAATTATTAAAAAAAAAAGGAAGAAAAAGTTGCGTTAGACTCCTTTGCGCATGCGCGAACCGGCGACGGTCACGGGCCGGACTAGAAGGCCGGTTGGCAGTAGTTTCAGTGGGAAAGTGGCGAACATACATGTGTGTATCTATTTATCCATCAGTCGCAGAGGCAAAGCAGACGAGGCAGAGACACTGTTCAACTGGGGTTGATGGATTTTGCTGTCCAAAATATTGGCCGATATGAACGTGCAGAAGGGTCCGCACGACGGCTGGTTGTGAGAGCAGGTCGTCAACTCCCCTCATTTTAATCGCGTTGTCAGAAACCCTTTTTTAGAGGATGGCTCAAAGAAAAAAAGACGAGGAGTATCGTACTTTTCAGCAGGAATGGACAGAGGAATTAGCCTTTGTGGAGAGAGCAGGTTCTGCATGTGTCTAATATGCAATAATAAAATTGCATCTGTGAAACGGTCAAATATAAAGCTGCACTTCGACACACACCATACTATATTTGCATCGAAATACCATTACCATTAAAGGTAAGAAATAATTATCATTGATTAGCAACAGCATAACAATGTTATTTAAAAGAATTCAGAGGTTTATTGTACTTTAAAAGTGTTGAAATTACATAAAATGCACATTTACTTGTATTTTTAGGTTTAAAAATATTATATGGCTCTCACAGAATTACATTTAAAAATATGTGGCGTTCATGGCTCTCTCAGCTGAAAAGGTTCCCGACCCCTGCATTAGAGGGTGTTTCCCCGCCGATTTGTCACCAAAACCCACATTACACGCAGAAATTGCCGCCAAATAAACTGATTGTGGAGAAAGCCTTCCCCTTCTCCATCAAGCTCTGTAGAACAGTGGTCCCCAACCTTTTCTGTACCACGGACCGGTTTAATGTCTGACAATATTTTCACGGCCCAATCTAAAGGTGCAGCAGATAAAAACAAAATAAAATGATAAGATCAGCATTAAAAACTGTGGTATTTTCTCTACAATAATAATAATAATAATAATAATAATAATAATAATAATAATAATAATGAACGTAAATCCACTGTGTAATCATGTGCAACTCATTAGCAGCGTCCTCGTAAGGTCGCACCAACAACAGAACATGACAGCGTCAAGTGAGACGGATGTAACAGAGAGAATTCGGCCACTTTTCAAAATAAAACATCATTGGACTTGGAAAAAAAAACATGGAAATTATTTTTTCTTTCTGTGCGGCCCGGTACCAAATGACCCGCGGCCCGGTACCTGTATCGGTTGGGGATCACTGCTGTAGAAAACACAGAATGTCCACCACCGAGCAATGAAAAGGAATGGTCGCCCTGTTGTGGCACTATACCTCAATAATCCGCCACTTACTCCCATAAAGTGTGCGGGTAGAAGAGGCCCTGGCATTCTGAATAGTGTCACTAACCTCAGGGGGCAGCCCTGCTGCGCTCAGGTTCCCCCTCTCACCGGCCAGGCCCAAAGGGACAGACGGTCCAGATGAGGATGGAAAATCTCTCCCCGTGCCTGGGAAAGAAGATTCCTGCAACAGGGGAGTGGCCATGGTTCGGCTATCAGAAGCTGAACTATTTCTGCTATCCAGTGTTTGGATGGCCACCAAGGTGCCACCAGAATCAGCGACAGCCCTTGTTCTCTCACTCTGGCCAGAGTTGGAGAAATCAGACTGAGAGGTGGGAAGGCATACAGCAGAACGTCTGGCCATGGGTGAGCCAGAGCATCTACCCCTAGAGGAGCGCTCACCTCTGCCAGGGAGAAGAACAGTGGGCAGTGAGCATTTTCCTGCGAGGCGAAGAGATCTACGGCAGCCTGGCCGTATCTCCGCCAAATCTGTGCCACCACCTGTGGATGGAGGCACCACCCGCCGTACAACGGATTGCCCCTGGACAACAGGTCGGCCCCCCTGTTCAGAACGCCCGCTACATGGGTCGCTCGGAGAGACAGGTGCCGAGAGCTGCTCCACAGCACCAGCCGCCGAGCCAACTCGTGCAGCTGCCGAGAGCGGGTACCCCCCTGACGGTTGATGTAAGCCACCACCAAGGAGTTGTCTGTCTTTACCAGCACATGACAACCGTACAGGTAAGGTAGGAAGCGTCTGAGTGCCAGGAACACCGCCTGCATTTCTAGCACGTTTATGTGAAACTGCGCCATCTGCTGGGACCAGACGCCGTTGGCCGTCCTGCCCATCAGCGTTGCGCCCCATCCTCACAGAGAGGCGTCCGTCGTCACAGTCACCCGGACGACACCGCCCCTAGTGGTACAACTGCTGTCAGCGCAGCTGGGTCCCTCCATGGTCGGAGATCCACCATGCACCGAGCCGTCAGTCTCACTCTGCGGCTCAAGTGTTTCCGCGAACAGAGACGCAGCGACGCCACCCAGCGCTGAAAATCTCTCATCATGAGCAGACCCAACCGTACCACCGATATCACGGACGCCATAAGTCCGAGAAGACGGAGGCACAGTCTGAACGTCACCATTTTCCCGAGCTGAAACAGCGCGAGACAATGGTTGAATGTCTTCTCCCTTTATGTTGACAGCCTGACGCGATACGAAAGGGAGTTCATAGTGAGCCCCAAGTAATCTGTGTACTGTGACGGCTCCAATCGACTCTTCGTCTTGTTTATAGTGAAACCCAGATTCCTGAGGTGACGTAACACTCTCACGGAATCGTTGATCACCTGCTCCGTGAGTGAGAGCACACGAGGTAGTTGTCTATGTATGAGAAAATCCTGATGCCGCTGTTTCTCAGCGGAAATAGTGCTGCTTCCACACACTTGCTGAATACCCGCGGAGCTAGCGACGAATCGAACTGCAAAGTACTTTGTGTGTCAACATCCTGAACGTATATTTCCTTAAATGTTTGTTCAAAACTCGGAGGTCGAGGATTGGTCGAAGAGACGAGCCCCCCTTCTTCGGGATGAGGAAGTACTTTGAATAAAAGCCTTGACACACCTCCTCGTCCGGGACCCGTCTGATTGCGCGTTTGTTTAATAACGTCACAATCTCCTCCTCCAGGATCCGCGCCGACGGTCCGTCTGCGACTGAAGACAACACGCCGTTGAATGACGGTGGTTTGACTGACAGTTGCAGTTTGTAGCCATTGACCGTCGTCAACGCCCACGGGTGAACGGCGCATGCGCGTCCGGCCAGCGGGCCCATTGCGTCGCCCTCTGATGACGACATCTCTTCGCGCCTGCCATTCACCGGAGAGGTTTTGGCGTCCTCTGCTGGGAACAGTTGACCACTGCAACGTTTCCTTTTCCATTTCTTTATTACACTCTTGTGTTTTATTTTGGGCGTGCATTCTGTCCTCGACACCTCGTCTGGATGCAGAAATGCAAACTTTACTTTTTGTGTCCCCCTTGAAACAACCTCCAGGTGTCGTGCAGTGCCCGGTGACACGTACAGCAAGCATGGGGAACAGCGGTCTCCCCTGTCCCGAACTGTTCCAAAATACTGTCTGCCACGGTATTTCTTTGTCAAACTAACATTGCCAAAAGCATGTCGCTTCTCAGGACACACCATTTCGGCAGCCGTCAGCATGCAGTTTTAAACCAACTCTTCATCACTTTACGGCTATAATAATGCTAAATGGCTCGCAATTAGGTAGCTGGCTTTCACCACAGCATCACTGGCTTCTCGACTCCAAGTGAAATCAGATTGCTGTTTCCTCAGACGCACCATCATTTCATTTACCTTTTGTCTTCTCAGTTCTCCCTGCAAGCTGTTGTGTTTTTTACCATGTTGAGTTTTATACTGGCGCTGAATATTGTATTCTTTAAGCACCGAAACCTGTTGCTGGCACACCAGGCACACGGGTTTCCCATTCATCTCCGGGAACATATAAGAACATGCCCATTTTTTTTATGAAAAATCCGACACTCTGTGTCCACTTTTCTCCTTTTTGACAAAGACATTTTGCTGATGAGGGTGCGAAGCTAAAGGAATAATGTAACTGCTGCCAACAGACGCTGAACAGACGCTACCACCTCCTCTTGTTAGTTCCGCCGCAGTGTTGCTTTCATGTTGCTCATGTTCAGTGTTGCTTTCACGTTGTCTGCGCGGCTAAAACACTGCGCCCCTAGTGGGCAATATAGGAACCACAGATTTTAAAGAAAATGACAGCAAATTCATTTTTTTTTAAATAATGCAGATTTATCCCTTGGGCCGTACCGAACCCCCAGGCGGGCTGGATCCGGCCCGCGGGCCGTATGTTTGACACCCCTGATACCCCCTCAAAAGAAGAAAAAAGAAAGAAAAATCCCAAAATGGAGAGATGTCCACAATGTTCTCCTACATTTCTGATAGTTATGGGTGGTGGCTTGAGGCAAGAACGTCATGTCTCCAAGGTGTTTTATAGGGCCTTTTATAGGGCGCCCCCTATTGACCACACCCAGCCTTTCACCACAATATAGTACTTCACGTGCCACAATAAGAATCCTTGGGGTAACAAAGGCCCCATAGTGTGGGGGACAAGCACTGCATGCCTCACCTGATCCCTCTTTTAATCCGTTCAATGATTGCTTGGCATAAAAAACACATTCTACACAAAGTTATTGACAAAAGAAGATACATTTTAAATGACTATATATGAATATGAATATAAATATATATATAAATTCGATAAACTGTAAAAATTTGAATCATATTACAGGGTGATAATTATGTCGCTGCGAGAAGCTTAACTTTAACAAAACGTAATGCGGGGAAAAAAAGCAGTTTTTATCCAAAAACAGAACTGTAAAAACTCTCACGCTGTGTGCTGCATTACAATTTGAAAAAACTAAGCTTCTCTCGCCGAGAAAACGCTGATTTTAACAAAAATACATCTCCCTGAACCAAACGCAGGTGACAGAGCTGAAAACACTGGAAATCTGTGTGCTGCATTACATTTTGTCAAAAGTGAGCTTTTCTCGCCGAGATAACGCTGATTTTGACAAAATCCATCATTCTGCACCAAACGCAGGTGACTAAACTAAAAACACTGGAAATCTGTGTGCTGCATTACATTTTGTCAAAAGTGAGCTTTTCTCGCCGAGATAACGCTGATTTTGACAAAATCCATCATTCTGAACCAAACGCAGGTGACTGAACTGAAAACACTGGAAATCTGTGTGCTGCATTACATTTTGTCAAAAGTGAGCTTTTCTCGCCGAGAAATCACTGATTTTGACATGATTAATCATTCTGAACCAAACATAAGTGCCACAACTGAAAACACAGGAAATCTGTGTGCTGCATTACATTTTGTCAAAAGTGAGCTTTTCTCGCCGAGATAACGCTGATTTTGACAAAATCCATCATTCTGAACCAAACGCAGGTGACTGAACTAAAAACACTGGAAATCTGTGTGCTGCATTACATTTTGTCAAAAGTGAGCTTTTCTCGCCGAGAAATCACTGATTTTGACATGATTAATCATTCTGAACCAAACATAAGTGCCACAACTGAAAACACAGGAAATCTGTGTGCTGCATTACATTTTGTCAAAAGTGAGCGTTTCTCGCCGAGATAACGCTGATTTTGACGAAATCCATCATTCTGAACCAAACGCAGGTGACTGAACTAAAAACACTGGAAATCTGTGTGCTGCATTACATTTTGTCAAAAGTGAGCTTTTCTCGCCGAGAAATCACTGATTTTGACAT
>CAAE01009978.1:3321-17606 GCA_000180735.1 Tetraodon nigroviridis | reverse complement strand
ACTAAACGGAAACTCATCAAAAATAATAAACGTCATAAAAGAATATGAACTCGATCCTTAACTGTTCTGTTCTGTACTAACTGTTCGTCTGCCTGTTCAAACAGACAGCCACATACAACAACATCACAGACCTCAAGGAGTACATGGAGACCATTGATGACCAGACCAGTGATGGTCACTGTCTACATGAGGAAATGCATGGACAATGTCCCAATTTCCAAAACCATCTCCATTTGTGCCAATCAGAAACCATGGCTGACAGGGAAAGTCCACAGGCTCCTGAAGGCTCGAAATGCTGCCAACCTGTCACGGGGCAGCTGAGAGGCCAAGTCATGGTACTCTGGAAGGACTGCACGCTTACCATCACGGAATACAAGCCCTCTTCACAGTCTGTGACAAATCTTTTTCTCTGCTAAATCTAGTCATGCATCAAATCAAATCCACCTTCCTCTATCACTGGACCTCTACCATGTCAATCCAACTACTCGACTGACAATGCTATCTTCACTCCCCTGTCCTCACTCATCTGGAGACCAATGACCACACATAAGAATGCCGTTCATTGACTTCAGCTTAGCTCAGCATTCAACGAAAACATCCCTCGGCAGCTCATCATGAAACTTCTCATTCTGCTGACCCACAACTGTACACATCCACATCCTACATCCAGCTCCAAACTCTTTATCAAGTTCGCAGATGACACGACTGTAATGGGCCCCAACAACAACAACGATGGGACAATCTACAGGAGTGAGGTGTACCACCTGGCCACATGGGGCAAGGACAACAATCTCCACCTGAACGTGGAAAAGACGAAGGAGATTTTAGTGGACTTTAGTAGATAGCGCGCCTCTCACATTCTTCACTAAGCATCAGCGGTGTTGTAGAGAAGAGGGTGAACAGCGCCGAGTTCCTAGACATACACATCTCCCAACACATCTCTGTTCAAAAGAAGCTCCAAAGTGACTCTACTTTCTGTGGAAACTGAGAAAAGCAAGAGCCCTAACCCCTATTATTTACTAGTTTTACAGAGGCCCCATTGAGACCATCACGACACACACAAATATATATTTTTGCCGTAAGGTAGCTGGAGATAGGCACCAGCCGACCCCCGCGACACCACAGGGTATAAAGCGGGCAGGAAAATGAATGAAGGATAATATAGTTTTATCTTTTCTCTGAGACCAAAAATTAAACTAAAAAGACTTACTGTAGCCTTATCGAGAACTTTAATGGAGTTCTCATCTGCCACTTTTCTTTTCCGGAGAGCTTCTTCCAGTGTCCAAAGTGGGAGTGTCTCCCACTTTCCAAAAACAACCAAATCAATGTCACTAATGAAAACAGGTAACAGAAACAATAAACACTCAAGAACAGCAAAAATACCATATATAGTAAGATTATTTGGAAGTCAGTAAAAGATGATCACTGTACTAAAATAATGATAAATAATTCCTGTGCTGTTTAAGTATTTCTGAATAACACACGTTGCTTGTGCATGAACATAAGCAAATTTGCACAGTGCAAACGACCTTTGTCAAATTATGTCAAAAACTAGAGACATTTAACTAGACAGAAAAAAATAAATCAGAAATAAAGAGCAGCAACTGACAACCATGCTCAACAAGAAAGCATACTAATGTTTTCAGCATTGTGTGAGAACACTAATCAAAGTGACTTCTTAATCAATTGCAAATTACGCACCTTGTTGGCAGATACAGACCAGTGCTGAAGCTTCCAAACACTTGAACCTGAAGAAGTGGAACACACATACACACATCTTGGGTAAAGAATACAAGAAACACGGATTTTAAAGCTTTTTATCCATTATATTGCCAATATCACTACTTCTAACACTAAAATCATGTTTTGTTTTTTTTTTGTTTTTTTTAAATGCACACATGCAAGTTAAATATTGTGTTGCTAGTATGAATATCAGGGTTAACAGAAAGATGTGTCTAACAAATTACATTCAACAACATACAAAGTTACAATTAAAGAGTTGCATTTACATTGAGTAAATTTGTGGGAGAAAAAAAACTTCTAAGAGTAGGCTTACAAAAACATACTTTATATTTTTACTTGAGCAGATTTGTGAAGAAAATTGCCTTCCTAACTCTGCTTTGGGCTACACCTCGGTTATTACTGTTTTTTCTTTTTTTCTTTCATTTTAGCCGGAACCTGCCACCTAGCTGTGTTTCACCAATTAAATGCATGACTCAATTTTAGTAGCAATGCAGATACATGACCACATGCAAACTGTGGCAATATTAGTGGCATAAATTTTTCACATGTAGCAGAAATGGAATGGAAAAACATAGAAAACTGACATTTCTTCTAATGCTCCTACCCTTATATGAAATGCATGTTTCAGTTTTGACAGTGCAAAGGAATAGCTATTTCATGCATCGTCTTCTTTATGCCAAATCAACCCAATGTGTCAATTTACAAAAACTCAATGTCTTTTCTGAGGAAATAGGTCAAGAAATAGCTCTTTAAGCTTGAACCCCTCTGTGTCCGAAACCAGACCCATTTTCCTCTATAAGGCCAAATTTTGCAGGGGAGTTCAGATGTTGGGGGAATTGTTGTACACTATTTAGTGCAATCAATATATCCTGTAGTGCACTGTAAGAAATAAGCCAGATATGATTCTAATAATAAATACCGTATTTTCACGACCATAAGGCGCACCGGGTTATAAGGCGCAGTCTCAGTTACGGGGTTTGTTTCTGTTTGTTCAGTAAATTTATTGTTACTAAATCCAGGGCCAACAAGAAGACCAATCAGTTGTAAGGGCAACAATAGAAAAACAGGCTTGTGCGCTGCAGCCACGCCCTTCCCGTGTCTGCACAGTCGTGACACCTCATGACAGCCATATTCTTGTAGTGTGAACATTCCCGTCTTAGACGAGTCTTGTAGTGTGAACTCCCATGCTTCTGCCACTCACGCTGAGTGACTAGAGAGGCTTGTAGTGGGTACGGCTCAAGTGCCTTGCCGACTCAAAAAGTCATCTACTGTGTCCCCGGCTTTAGTTCATAATTAACCATTACATTTTTTTTCTTACTTCTCACAAATGGTGATAAACAGATGCAACATAACAGATAAAAATTTCTCAGCAAAAAAAAGGTGACAGTAAAAAAAAAAGTCATGTTCCATAATTTAAGGGAAATCAGAAAGAAAAATAGGGTTTCACAGTAAAGATGAATCCTACCTCAGCGCTAGGCCACAGGTCATGGATGACACCCTTGATTCTGTCCACAACCTCCAGCCTCATTTTCTCCTCCTCTGGTCTTGGGGAGATATAGCTGTAGAAATCAATGACCTCTTCGTGCAAGCTGAGCAGCAAACAGAATGTAAGTATTAGGAACACTAATTTTAAATATTTGTCTCATTATGGCAAAGGCATATTCATGCTTTTCAAACAAGCAATTCAACATATCTTTGGAGACACAGAGAAAATGGGGGTTGGCACAAAATATCAATAAGGCCGAATATCACGTTAGTTTTTGCAGGGTACAATAAGCAATATGCACGGTGCTAAATATCCAAACCTTAATATGTTTGAACACAGCAACCTACGGTTCCCACATTGTTAGCCAAAAGAAAGTAACATGGGATTAGGCATAAGTGGAGGGCATTACCTAGAGGCTTTGCAAAACAGTTGCAAAAAGATATGATATCCGCCAATAAGCAGGGCGAATAATTCAGCTTATTTACCAGGTCTGTGTGGTCATGAGGACTGACTGAGCAAGTAATCGCCTATGTACACGACAATGCACGGAATGTAGTCTCGGCAACTGTCCATCTCAAGTCAACTCAGTTCCATTGTACGCATATATTTTACAACTGCCCATTAATGAAAGCTAAATTTTGTCAGCCTAAACTTTCATTTTAAGTTGAACATTTTAGCCAAGCTGGGCCTTCTGATTTTGCTGCTCAGTGATGTTTGAAGTTAATTAAGTCAGTCTTCAATTAAATCTGACCGCCTACAAATTTTACTGTCACTTTTTAAAGTTTAAATAAACATAAATGCTGTTACTCATAGCTTACATGAAACACAGAAAGTGGACATTATTTCATTTTCTATTTCCCTTATAAAAATGACATTGCCTATTTTGCAATTTGTGAAATAAATATTTTATTAAGAAATAAAATGTGTCTTTTGTATCCTGTGTTTCAGCAAAATGTGGACTTTTGTGTTGAAACTCATTGGGGTAAATGAAGATTCCTAGATGGGAAAAAACTCTTCTCAATTATTCTGTTAATTGACTGATTAACTATCAATAAAATAATCAATAATAATAAAATCATCAACAACTTTATTTATAAACCACTTTAAAAACATTCAGAATTTGACAAAGTACTGTATATAAGGAAAAATTAAAGGACTAAATTTAAAAAAAAAAAAAAAAAAAAAAAAAACCCGAAAACAATGTTAAAACAAAAAAAATAGTTAAAAAAAAAAAAAAAACAAAAACAAACAAAACCCTGAATATGCTGGTTAAAAGCCACGGATTAAAAGTGGGTTTTTAAGACTGGGCAACGAAGGGGATTGTCTGATATGTAGTGGGAAGTCATTCAGGAAGTCAGTTTGGACCTAGCAACAAAAAAGGTTCCAATGCCTTTGACCTTCTGCTTGGAGCTTGTTACCACCAGGAGCAGCTGACCAGCTGACCTGAAGAACTCGGCATGAATGTAGGGATGGGGGAGCTGAGAGGTAGCGTGGAGCAGAACCAACCAAGATTTAAAAATGAATAGCAGAATCTTAAAATTAACTTTAAAGTGCACACACACAATGGAGGAAGACCAAATGGGAAATATGTGCTCCTGTGGCAGAGTAATAATGACTTCAGACATTAAGTGGTCTAACATAGTTTAATATACCTTTTGCGGCAGAGATTAACAGCAAGCAGTAAACTGGTTAACCCAGATAAAAGCAGTACATCTGGGACACGACCCTGATCTTTAAACCATCTAGGTGAGAGACAAACTATCATTTGTCTGCCACACAGTCCTGACCACCCCACAATAAAGGGAGGAGACTGCCCTAGTCTCTCATTTGCTGTTTTGCTGTTTATGGGCAGAATATCTTTCTGGCTGCAGTGGGGCACATAGCAGCTGCATGACACAGTGTGTGGTCTAGAGCTGCAACCAACAAACGTACCTACAGTCATCTGCGATGATTCCCCAAAAGGTGTAAAAGCTCTTTGACATATTAAAACCACGGTGTGGGGTCTCTTTGCCAAAACGTAAGCATCTCAATAGATAGAGAGAACCCCCCCCCTTCCCCCCCGGAGGGAGGGAGTACTGACTAGAGATGTGTAAGGAGGGATTGGCTAACTCCAATGTAAAATGTGTTGCAGTAATCTAGTCAAGAAGCAATGAAAGCATGAATTACATATTGCATTGATATTGCATTATATATTGCATGGATTGTATCAGAGCAATTTTGAATGAGGACTGGTTTAACCTTTATCAGTGTAGCCGCAGGGGGACACAAGCCAGTGTCCTATTGTGCCAGTCCCAGGCACAAAAAACAAAAAACAGAGGACTGTGTCAGGAAGGGCATCCGACATAAAACTTGTGCCAAATTAACCATGAGAATCACAAACATGACTTCTATACTGTTCTTCTTGGTTCGGTCGAGGCCCAGGTTAACAACAACCGCCGTTGGTCCTGTTCACAGGGTGCCGATGGAAATTGGACTACTGTTGGTCAAATAAGGACCAGAGGAATGTGTGTCCATAGGAAGAGAAAGAAGTGTCTAGGACTGAATAGGGACTTTGAATGTTAGAACTTTGACAGGAAAGGCTAGAGCAGGGATCGCCAACACGGTGCCCGCGGGCACCAGGTCACCCGCAAGGACTACGTGAGTCACCCGCAGGCTTGTTCTGCATCTATTTCCATCCATCCATTATCCTACCTGCTTAATACCCAGTGGTGTCGCGGGGGTCTGCTGGTGCCTATCTCCAGCTCTCTTAGGGCGAAGGCAGGGATCCACCCTGGACAGGTCGCCAGTCTGTCGCAGGGCACACACACCATTCACTCACACATTCTTACTCTACGGACAATTTAGAGTCTCCAATTAATCTGGCATGTTTTTGGACTGTGGGAGGAAACCGGAGTACCCGGTGGGAACCCACGCACACACAGGGAGAACATGCAAACTCCACACAGAAAGGCCGGCAGCAGCTGGAAGCGAACCAACGACCTTCTTGCTGTGAGGCAACAGCACTAACCGCTGCACCACCGTGTGGCCCTCTGCATCTATTTATTTTATTTAATTAAATTAAATTTTATTTTTGCTGTTCTTGTATAAATCACACTTACATGGGAACGGGAAATGACAATATATCAATTTAATTAAAAAAAAAAAAATTCTCTGACCTACAATAGTTCAAGGGTCAGTATTCTGTGCATGCCCAAAACGTAGCGTTTGTGGAGCGCCAAAAACAAGACGATTGACCCCGAAAACGATGGCAGAAAAAAGAAAGAAAACCTATTATTTTCACAATGAATGGGAGGTAGAGTTTTTTTTTACCAATGTAAAACGAGCCTGCGTGTCTAATTTGCAGGGCGACTGTAGCGACGGCAAAGCGACACAACGTGGAGAGACATTTCACGACTTGCCACACAAGCTACCATGCTAACTACCCGCCGGGCAGCGCACTACGAGAAGAAAAAGCTCGCGATTTAAAGGCAGCTTTGAGCAA
Source organism: Tetraodon nigroviridis (assembly GCA_000180735.1). Lineage (NCBI taxonomy): Eukaryota > Metazoa > Chordata > Actinopteri > Tetraodontiformes > Tetraodontidae > Tetraodon > Tetraodon nigroviridis. Next base: position 10,896 of record CAAE01009978.1, on the reverse strand, counting down.
ACCGCAATCTTTTTTTTACAAAACCGGTGAAAAGCTCCCAAAAAGCAACCAAAGCCTCTTTAAGAGCTACGCAAATCCTAATTAAGAAAAAGAAGACCTTTTCAGATGGGGCGGTTGTCAAAGAAGCAATGATGATAATTGCTAAAACTGTGCTAGAAGACGAGAAGTACAGAACCAATGTAATCTCCTCTCCCTCTGATGTCCAACTGGGGGCATCTACAATGGTGAGAAGAGTGTCGGCATTGTCCGCAAACTTGGCCAACCAGTTGGACCGTGATCTGGCACGGTGCAGGTGGTTCAGTATCCAATGTGACGAGTCAGTGGACAGCAGCAGCACAGCGCAGCTGATGGTCTTTATCAGGATGGTGTTTGATGATTTCTCCACAAAAGAAGAACTTCTGACACTACTGCCCTTAAAGACAACTACCAGGGGAGTTGACATCTATAAAGTGGTGAAGGAGTTTTTGGTAGAGGAAAAGGTGCCGCTGGAAAAGCTGGTATCAGTGATTACGGATGGGGCTCCTGCTATGATCGGCCGACACACAGGATTCATTGCTCACTGTAAAGGTGACACAGAGTTCCCAAACTTCCTGCATCACCACTGCATCATCCACCAGCAGTCCTTATGTGCAAAGGTGATCGGCTTTGAGCGTGTGATGACTACCGTTGTGAAAATTATCAACAGCATCCGTTCCAAACCGAAACAGCACAGAACATTCAAGGTATTATTGGAGGAGCTGTCAACTGAATATGGTGACCTATTACTACACACAGAAATCCGATGGCTCAGCAGGGGACGGATTCTGCTTCGTTTTATGACACTTTTGGATGAAATCAAAAAGTTCATGCAGTCCAGAGGGGAAGACACCTTGCTGCTGGAGGACACTGACTGGATACTTGACCTTGCATTTTTAACGGACATTAGTGGGAAACTGAATTGTTTGAACTGTGAGTTGCAAGGCAAAGGTAGGACTGTTGTGGATATGATAAGTGCTTTAAATGCATTTTAAGCCAAGATGAGCATTTTCTCTGTGCATTTAAAGAGAAAAAAGGTGCTGCACTTTCCCTCCATGTACATGGTGCTGAAAGACAACTGTCCACCTGGCTCTGATGCCCCTGGAAAACAAGGACACTTACGTACAAATGCTGTTCATCAACTTTAGCTAAGCATTCAATATAATCATTCCTCAGCACCTCATTGAAAAGTTAAGCCTGCTTAGACTAAACACCACCACACTGAGCACTGGGCCCCCCCAGGGCTGCGTTCTTAGCACCCTGCTGTTCACACTGCTGATTCACAACTGTGCAGCAATGCACAGCTCCAACCACATGACCAATGACATGACCATGGTGGGTCTCTTTAGCAAGAACGACAAGTCAGCATACAGAGAAGAGGTGCAACAACTAACTGCATGGTGTGAAGCCAACAACCTGTCTCTGAACATTGACAAAACCAAGGAGATGATTGTTGACTTCAGAAGAGAACCAAGCAAACACCCTCCACTGACATCAATGCCTCCTCCATGGCGATCATCAAAAACACCAAATTCCTTGGTGTTCATCTGGAGGAGAACCTCACCTGGTCTCTCAACACCACTCAAATCAGTAGGAAAGCCCAGCAGCAGAGAAAAGCACACCTTCCTCCCCTCATTCTCACCATGTTCTACAGAGGGTCTATTGAGAGCATCCTGAGCAGCTGCATCACTGTCTGGTTCGGAAACTGCACCGTGGCAGACCGCAAGACCCTACAGCGGATAGTGAGGACAGCTGAGAAGATCATCGGTGTCTCCTTAACTCTCCTAATGGACACCACATGCTGCACCCATAAGGCCACCAATATTGGCTGACCCCACGCACCCCTCACACATTCTCTTCACCCTCCTGCCATCTGGAAAAGGGTATCGAAGCATTCAGGCCCACGCAACCAGACTGACGAGCAGTTTCTACCTACAAGCCATCAGGCTTTTTAACGGAAGTAACTGAACACACATAAACACAAATACAAACCCTGGTGTTTAACATGTTGTTACACAAGATCATTATTATTTTACTCTGCTGTACATGCTCTGGTTATAGAGATGAAGGCTTGCACTAATCATCTTATGCTGCCTAAATACTACCGCTGGGTATTATGTTTATAGTGTTTACAATGATACAAATGCACTGCCACTTTACTAAAACCAAGTTCACAATGCATGTTGTGCACTGCTATTGCTCTTAAAACTGCACATCACTTTGCTCACAAACTGCACTGTAACCAGCGTTTTAGTTTATGTACTTTTCCCGTAGCGTGATGTTAAATGTTTGTTGCACGTGTTGTCCTCGTGCAGTCCTTGTTGTCTTTTGTACCTCTATGTTGTTTTATGTAGCAGCAAGTCCTGGAGAAATGTTGTTTCATTTTCAATATGTATTGCACCAGCTATATATATCTGGAAATGACAAGAAAGCTCACTTGACAACTGTTGCTATCACATTTCCCCAATTCTGCTACATTTTTACTTAAGATAATTATGTTGTAACAATCTACAGGAGTAAAGTGCTCCAGTGAGTGAGTTTGTTTAAGCCTGAACTTTAGCTAGTTTAATTGTCAAAGCAATCCGTTTAATTAACGCCTCATCTAAATTTTATTATAAGCATGTTCAACAAAACAAGAACGTTATGAATGCTTTTCAATAAATAAAGTCACATTGTGGGTAGTAGTATTTTTTATCAGATTACATGAACACAGAATAATCAATGGTATACTCGATTATTCTAAAATAAACCATTGCTGCGGTCCTAAATGAATCACTAAAACGATTTATCATACTGCAGAAGTACTTAAACACAAATATAAAATTAAAGACTTGAGGTTATTTACATAACCCTGGTTCTCCGAGTAATATGATTTGAGAAATCTCACTCATATAGCTCACTCATATGAAAGGCACACTAATAGAAGCACTAATGTAATTACGCCAATTTTGATTGCCTGGTGAACCTGTCTGTCTGCAGCAAGGGGCACCACCTGCTATATTTGCCTCATGCCAACGTCACCACTTTATTTAGGATGAGTACCCGTTCTCACTCACCTTAGCAAGAAAGGTTGTCTGGTGGGACACCTCACTCATATTACTTAGAGAACCGAGGTTACGTAAATCATCTTAAATTCTCTTTCATAATACATAGCTTGATGTCTCACTGTGGGATATCGCAGCTCCTGTATTGCTAAAAAAGCTTATCTTGCATCCACCAACCAACCAGCAAGACCTGACCAGCAAACTGGGGACTGCCCAGGAGACTAAGAGTTGAATTCTCACGTCATCTAAGACGAACTGCGGGCCACAACTGATGCAAAAACACACCATGAATGTCACTAATGCGCTTACCCAAGGCTAAAGCAAGGAACCATACCGTTTCATGTACAAACCTTAGATCTGCTCCCTGCAGCAGTTCTAAAGTTAAGTTTTTCAACCCCTCCAGAACCATCGGCAGGTCCCACAGGTGCACCAGGGGCCTCGAAACTGGGAGGAGCCAGAGCCCTCCCTTCATGAAGCAGCAGATCAACAGATGAAGACTCGCCATCTGCCTACCAACTGGCAGCAATAGACCTCAATTGTAGATAAAGCTCTGTGCTTATCAATTATGTCTGTAGAAAAGACAAAATCACCACTACCGAACACTGAAAAAGGACGTGTCCGTAACGAGTGCACCACTCCTGAAACACTCTCCACCTACAGTCATACAAAGGCCTAGTGGAGGAAGCTTGAGCACTTTGTAAGGTGAAAATCATTCTCGGTGAGAACCCCCTGGCATTCATCAGCTCAGGGGCCAGACCCATTGCGACAAGAAATCTGTATGCGAGTGAAAGACCAAACCTTCCACCTGCGACAGCAGGTCACTGCACAGTGGGAGCCGCCAAGGCTGCGTGTGCAGCAATGGACATGTCTCCACCAGCCAGTATATCACTGAAAAGCTCCAGGATGTTTATGTGGAAATGCTGGATGCTTATGATCAAAAGGTTCACCAGCCAATCAAACTGGCGTAAAGAGATTTGTGCTTCTATGTGAGCTTAAGAGAGCATGCAGCTCATAGTGTGACATCAAGCAATGTATTATGAAAGAGAACTAATAGCACAATATATTGTAATTTAGACTTTTGCCATTATTTTACTATGGTCTACAAATTGTAACCGCTAGGCAATAGCTCAATATTCAATATATTGATTTTTTTTTTACAAGATATAACACAGGACAATATAGTTTATCAATATACAGTAGTTTATCAATATAGTGTATTTTATGAATCAATATTTTAAATTTTTAAAATAATGGCCTGTAAGTTGGCACCTTTTTCTCCATCTCCTTGTCTCTGTCTCCTTACAAACAACCCTTCTGCTTAAACAAGCTCTTCCCCTCACCCACACTCAACCAAAAGATGGAGACTGAGTGCGCCGCAGAAGAGGAGCTGATCATAAAAGAAAAAACTATAGCTTGATACTTTGGAGATATTTTAGTTTTAAAAAATCTGACAACCAGCCGCAAAATAGTTTCTGTAAAGAATGTCAAAAACTTGTTGCAACTAAAGGTTGGAGAACGATAACTCTCTTGCACCACTTATAACACTATAAAGTGCAGTATGAGGAGTGTGTCAAAGTATGTGCTGTGACTAAAGCCACAAAGCCTTCTGCACTCAAAGCAAACCTTGCAACAAGCTTCATTCACTCAGGGTGTGCTTTAAGAATGAACAAGTGGAATGTGGTGTGATATTACCAAAGCCATAGATTTCTATATTGCTACAGACATGGCACCCATATCAACAGTAGAGCTGCTAAAAAAACACTGAATTTGCAATATGAATTGCCTACTCGCAATAAGTTTGCAAAAGAGGTACAACCCAAAATGTACACAGATGCCAGAGCCAGTCTTGGTACACAACTTGCAAAAGTGTCTCACTATGCGCTAACATGTGGAGGACTGAGAAATAAAAGTGCCTGTCTTCAGGCCAGATACAAGATCATATAGGGTACCATATTGCCAAAATCCTGCAGGAGGTCCTAAAAGGCTGGAATCTCAACCCACTAAGACTAGTTGCTGTGACGGCAGACACAGAGTAATATTGTCAAATGACAAAGTGGGCAAGGATGCAATGTTTTGGTCAGACTTCATCTGGTCATTGGTGAGTGCAAGAGTTAATTGATTAAAATTAGAAAATATATGACAGCAAAATGCTTAGTAAAAAACTATGAATGTGTATATGGCAAATTTATATCAAGTATTGTCAGTCAGCTGAAAAATATTGAGAAATGACTTTTAGTTCATATCACCCAGCACTACAAATTGTTATAAAAACTTGTCTACGGACAAACACAAATCATGGCATTTTCCCCTTTATAACATTGTGTCCTTTGATATAATCCACGTGAAAAAATGTATAAATTGTAACTCAAACACTGGTAAAACACTTATTTAAAGAATAAAATCTTATTATTGTTAACACTAAACTCCTCCAAAGTACTGAGATAATACTTTTTTTTTCATACTGCATACCCCTACTTCCACACATTTACAGTTGCTACAGAATCCTTGCAAGGCTTTAGTAATGCGTATAGGATGCTTCCTATGGCTTCCACTGCACTCACAGTCTACATTGTATTGTCAAATTACGGTAAGCAAAATCCAACAGCACACTATAGCACTCAGTTAGTGCCATTTTACTGACTTCCTAGGATGGTGTTAGAGTGTTTCCGGAATAATTAACTCCAAAAAGCCCAAGAGAGTATGAAATAAAACATAGTATGTTGTTTAATAATGAATAATATGACCTAAAAAGGATTCTGTAATTGGTCAACAACTTGACTTCAATTTCTTGTGATTGTTATTCACTGAAATCACATAAGATAAAATTAAACCCAACGTCATTTATCGTATTTCCTGCTGTAAACACGCATGGTGAAACTTACATCTGATTTGAAATTTGGGCGTTACAGACGCCCGCGAGTGCAGTAAATGGGGATGAAAATAAAGATGGGTTGCGATAGGCAAGCATTTCTGGCTACATCACACTCACATTTGTTTAAAAGTGGTGAACTAGTTGATACTTAACTTCTGGATTACGCACGAGAGCTCTTGCCACTTAACTTTCCAAAGTATGATATGAGACCAAACTTAATAAACTCACTCTTACCCTACAACTCCTTTGGCGTAGTTTCTGACTTTCCATGGCGTGCCAGTGTAACAGCCTGTGTTGCTGCCACTGTTCAGGAGGCTAGAATTGAACCCGAAAGTGCTAGCTTTGTTATCTCTTTTCCTTTTGTTGTGGTGTCCGTCTGTATGGTCCTTCCAAACCAGAGCGATCCTGTTGCCGTATTGTTGCCCCCCTCCGCCAAAACTGCCCCTCCCAGAAGCTCGGTTATTGTGGTTACTACTGGTGTCCAGCGATATAAAGTCCCGCTGTTCTGGTAATCCATCGTTGTCCACTGAGGTCGTCATCTCTGTATTTCCGTCTTCACCACTGCCAGTGGCTGATTTAAGTAACTCGTTTGTGCTGGCAAGAACGGCTCCGGAGGGTTCGTTGACGCTCGCTTTTAAGCTCGGTGCGCTATTAGATCCACTGGTATAGCTGCTATTTACATGTAAATATCCGAGCCCTTGGGTCGTCTCCCAAATCTGCACCCACAGGTTGTTTGCAGGTCCACGCTGTTCTGGTTGAAACCAGGCGATTCTCGGATCCATCAAACAACCCCGAAGGCAAACCGCCCCCCGCCTTCACCGAGCACCGCTCAGCTCGTGTGCAGCTAGCAAATTCGCTAGCTAGCCTTTTTCTGTTAGCTGTGCTTCCCCTCTGATAGATATTTTAAAAATCCAGTAGCCACATGTCCTTTAGACGTAACCATAAACAAAGATGTCAACCATAGTAATCCACGGAAGACAGGAGAAGAAAAGCGCGCGTTAAGTGTCAAATAGTTTCTAGCAGAAGTTGCTTTAAAAGACTGTAGAAACGTGTTGCAGTTGCTAATCGGAGTACCTCGCTGACCCTGTCCTCCAGATCTTGGTTCTCTATGGCGGCGCGTAAGTTGCTTTTGCGCATGTGCGGCACAATCGGCAATAGGTGGAGCAGCGTTATGCAAGTATAAACCAGGTTTTTCTTACATACCAATGTCTAATTTATTTTGCCAAAATGCAGCTGCATTTACAACCTATAGCGGATTTATTGTGCAAAATGCAACCATTTAGGCCACATAATGCGATAATTATATGGCCTAAATGGTTATATTAAATATGCTTCCACAGGTTCATAAATTCATGGATAAATTTTAGGGAACAATACATCCAGTGATTAAATGTTATTTGTTTACAGATTATGCTTGGGCTGCTACATGCATGAGAGGGCTGGCTGTGTCAAGGACATTTAGATGAATTCTTAAGATTTCTACTTGGGATTTGCCAATGATCTGTCTGAAAACTAAAACGTGTTGGAAAATCCTTTGACGTAGAAACTGAAATAGATTGTAATGTTTAAATATATGACCATATGAAACATAGCTAATCCTTTTTTGGAGTTTGGGTTTTTTTAATGTGATACTATAAATCCAGA
>CAAE01009977.1:8224-19733 GCA_000180735.1 Tetraodon nigroviridis | reverse complement strand
GGGGTGCTTGGAGCTCGAGGTGTGGACAACCTTGGGGGTGTTGTTGTTGGCCTGGGGAGGTGTGAAGCCAGGCCTGGCTGGGTGGGAGGAGGGGGCAGGGACACTGCAGAGTCGAATCTGTTAAAGAACAGATTCAGCTCCTGTGCCCATGCTTGATCACCAGAGGCCTGGTAACCATCTCCCCCTGGACTATGGCCTGACATCTTCTTAAGGCCCCTCCAAACGTCTCGGACGTTGTTCTCCTCCAGGCGCTGCTCCAGCTTCCACCTATAGCTGTCCTTACACCTCCTGATGGTGTATTTCAGCTCTTTCTGCACCCTTTTCAGCTCCTCCTTGTCCCCAGAAGTGAAAGCCCCCTTCTTCTCCTTCAGCAGGGCCTTCAGATCAGGGGTCACCCAGGGCTTGTTGTTGGAGAAGCACCGTATGTACTTGGATGGTACGGTGTTCTCCACGCAGAAGTTTATGTTATGTAGGATTTTTTCTGTTCGGGCGTGGAATCAAGCAGGAGACTAGATCCGTGAAGCAAGATTTATTACACAATTGTGGACTCTTCAACATCCAAACACAAGGTCATGAACCCCCGGTGTCTGACGAGGAAGAGCATCCTCCCTTCCGCATCCAGACCTTTTGAATACCTGACCGCGCCCAGTAGGTGTATCTGACAGTGACGCAAAAGTCTTGAGGCAGCACCATGGTCACAAGTGGCCATGACTTTTGCCCCATATACCTGATACTTGACACAAATACAATCTTCATGTAATTATACAATCATATACGGTTATACCTGATTCTGATGATTATGATTATTACAACTAACATTTAATATCTACTACAAATCATACTTGGTTATTCTTAATTCTGATGATTATTGCAAACAGCAGCTAATATTTACTTTCCCGGAACTCCCCCTGCGCAGGCACGTCCGCAGCAGTCTCCCCCAACGCTGCCTTGGCCGCTCCACCGGAGGCGTTTCCCGGGAGTGGTGAAGATTGCAGGTGGATTCAGGCTGAGTTGGAGTTGAAGAAGCCAGTCTGGAGTGGAGGTGGCGACCATAAGACCACGAGGGATGCTCCAGGAGAGGAACACGACTCACTCATACCTGCAATAACCCTGCTGTCCAGCACCTGAATTCAACTGCAAAGAGCGAGAATTTTAAGACTGTCTTTGTTATATCCTTAATCCACATCTTGGACTTGAAATTTCTGTTCAGTCTGAGCTAAGAGGCAAAAAGAAAAAAAAAAAAAAAAAAATCCCTTTCATTATGTCTGATGATTCTGCAGAGGAAGGTCCTTCGGTTGCTGGCAATGGTCAGTTCAGTCAGGAGTCTGACGGGGCAGCAGGGACAAATTCTACTGTAGAAATGCAGACCCGCATGCAAGAGCGCATCCATTTGCAGGATGAGTTGGTCAGATTAAATGAGGAAACAAAAGCTCAAAAGGGGAAATGATAATGGTGCCTCCACACATTCTTATATTTATGTTCCAAGAGAATGCCAGATCACACCATTTAGTGGGGAGTGTGGTTCAGATGAGAGGTCTGTGGAAGAGTTTATTGAAGAGGTTGAAAGGGTGTTAAGATCCAGAGAACAGACAGCAGAAGAACAGTGTGACTACATACTGTCCCTTTTGCCTGGTCCTCCCTTAGAGGAGGTGAGATTGTGCACGAGGGGTCAGACAGTGAAACGTCATGATTTGTACTCTTACCTCAGGAATGCATTTGGGGAAAGACGTAGCACCACACAGCTTTTGCAGAGCTTCTACAACTGTAAGCAAGCCGATGGTGAGGATCTCCGTGACTGTTCTCATGCATTGTTTCAGATCTTAAGCTCTGTAGTCAAGCAGTCTCCAAATGTAATACCTAATGAGGACACTTTTCTCACAGACCAATTCATTGAGGGTTTAAGGAATTCAGCTTTTAGACGTGAACTGAGGAAGATGGTGAGAGACCAACCAGACTCAAGCCTGTTAGATGTGAGGAATGAAGCTTTTCTGTGGGAAATGGAGGAAAGCAAGTCCCAACATACCAGAGTTGTAAGGAGCAGACAGGTTAAATCGGAGGTTGAAGAAACCCAGTGTTTTGCTGCTGAGACAAACCATGGCCAGTCAACTGTTTTACGTGATGTTCAAAGAGCTGTAGCTCATCAGGAGAAGCAGCTAGCAGGGCTGGAGAAATCACTGGCTGAGTTAGCAAGTGCCATGGCTGAACTGAGTAGGCGCACCACTCAACAATCTTTCCAAGAGCTTATGTCCCGGGCTAAGCCACAGCCACGGTTTACACCTGATGGCCAACCGATCTGTTTCAGGTGTAGAGGTGTAGGTCACATTGCCAAGAAGTGTCCCCAGGCTAAGAGGGGGCGAAATGACACAGCCCCTGGTCCCTCTGTAGAGCAGGAAAACTTGCACCCTTGGTTGTCATGAGCCAGACAATTTGAGGGGAGGCCACTGGCTCACCAATGGAGACACTAGATCAGGCATGGGCAAACTACGGCCCGAGGGCCACATGCGGCCCGTTAAACATTTTAATCCGGCCCGCCGACCTTGAAAAAATTAAATGGCAGTAATTAAAAAAAAGGCATGTTTTAGTCATTTGATTTTCAGTGTTTTAGGACTCATTCCAAAGTCAGATATTTTGTTGTAATGTTTTTCTTCATTTTCATTTGAAATTAAATTAAAGCATGTTTTTTTCATATCCCAAGATGTGTATTTTTTCTCCAATGAGGTGGCGTACCAAAGCACTCCATCCATCTGCTCCTGGTCCGGCCCATTTGTCAAATGTTAGAACCCATTGTGGCCCACGAATCAAAAAGTTTGCCCACCCCTGCTGTTAGCGATCTACAGAACGCGCACCCTGACGGACTGTTTATTATCGCCGGAGATTTCAATCACGCAAATCTCAAGTCAGTCCTTCCTAAATTCCATCAACATATGGACTTTGCAACGAGGGGGAAAAACACGCTGGACATTGTTTACACGAACATCGCCGGCGCGTACCGCGCAGAGCCCTGCCCCCACCTCAGATACTCAGACCTGTTATGCTAATTCCTGCATGCGGACCCATTGTTAGGCGCACCAAACTGGTTCTAAAGCAGGTAAACACCTGGCCTGCAAGAGCCATGTCAGCTCTCCAGGACTGCTTTGAGTGCACTGACTGGGCCATGTTCAGGGAGGCTGCAACCAACGGCGACTCGATTAACTTGGAGGAGTGCACATCGTCTGTGGCAAGCTACATCAGCAAGTGCATCGACGACGTGACCGTCTCCAAGACCATCACCACACTCCCCAATCAGAAACCATGGGTGACTGCAGAAGTGTGTGCGCTGCTCAAGTCCAGGGATGCAGCCTTCAGAACAGGTGACAGCACAGCTCTAAGAAGAGCCAGGGCCAAACTATCCCGTGCCATCAGGAAGGAAAAGCGTGCACATGCCCAGAAAATCCATGGTCACTTCCAGGGCAGCAGCGACACTCGGCACATGTGGCAGGGCATTCAGAAGATTGCCAACTACAGGACAACACCACCGGCCAGATGCACTGAACAAATTCTACGCTCACTTCGAGGCACAGAACAACAAGGAAGACCATCCCTCCTCCCGACGACCAGGTGATCTGTTTGACCACTGCTGATGTGAGGCGAACCCTACGTGGAGTCAACCCACGGAAGTCTGCTGGACCAGACAACATCCCTGGCAAAGTGCTCAGAGAATGTGAAGAACAACTAACGGATGTTTTCACCAACATCTTCAACATCTCTCTGAGCAGCGCTGTTGTTCCAACCTGCCTTAAAGCGACCACCATCGTCCCCGTGCCGAAGAAGTACTCAGTCTCCTGCCTCAACGACTACCGCCCCATCGCACTTACACCCATCGTGATGAAGTGCTTTGAAAGGCTCGTCCTGAGGCACATCAAAAACCAATTACCACCCTCACTAGACCCACTACAGTTTGCATATCCTCCGAACCGCTCTATGGACGATGCTATCTCCACAACCGTCCACCTGGCCCTCACACACCTGGAAAACAAGGACACTTATGTTCGAATGCTGTTCATCGACTTCAGCTCAGCATTCAACACAATCATCCCCCACCTCATCGAGAAGCTAAGCCTGCTTGGACTACACACCTCCCTCTGCCACTGGATTCTGGACTTTCTGACCGGGAGACCTCAGTCAGTCCGAATCGGGAACAGCACCTCCAGCACCACCACACTGAGCACCGGGGCCCCCCAGGGCTGCGTCCTCAGCCCCCTGCTGTTCACACTGCTGACTCACGACTGTGCAGCAATGCACAGCTCCAACCACATCATCAAGTTCGCCGATGACACGACCGTGGTGGGTCTCATCAGCAAGAACGACGAGTCAGCATATAGAGAGGAGGTCCAACAGCTAACTGCATGGTGTGAAGCCAACAACCTGTCCCTGAATGTCGACAAGACCAAGGAGATGATCGTTGACTTCAGGAGAGCACCAGGAGAACATCCTCCACTGACCATCAACGGCTCCTCCGTGGAGATCGTCAAGAACACCAAATTCCTTGGTGTCGATCTGGAGGAGAACCTCACCTGGTCTCTCAACACCACCAAAATCAGCAGGAAAGCCCAGCAGCGCCTCTACTTCCTACGGAGGCTGAGGAAAGCCAATCTTCCTCCCCCCATCCTCACCACCTTCTACAGGGGGAACCATCGAGAGTATCCTGAGCAGCTGCATCACTGTCTGGTTTGGGAACTGCACCATGGCAGACCGCAAGACCCTCCAGCGGATAGTGAGGACAGCAGAAAAGATCATCGGTGTCTCTCTAACCCCCCTAGGAGAACATCCTCCACTGACCACCAACGGCTCCTCCGTGGAGATCGTCAAGAACACCAAATCTCTTGGTGTCCATCTGGAGGAGAACCTCACCTGGTCTCTCAACACCACCAACATCAGCAGGAAAGCCCAGCTTGACTTGACTTGACTAACCAATCCCTGACAGGAGATGCCTGTTTATACAAGCAATATAATCACTGAAAATCAGCCAAGAAAATGGTCTTATGTAATGATGTGAGGATTCCCCACATAAGCACTGACTTGTTTGGCACCAGTGCCAAACAGTAGGTCAATTTTCAAAATTGAAAATGCCAGCAACCGCACCACGTCGCGTACCATCCCCATAAAGGTAAGCGGTGTTTGATTGTGGAACAGACTACAAAGGCGTCTCACTGAACACTCAGCTCTTAACACGGGCCAAAGCTCACCAGGTTGTTGGTAGTGTTACGAGACAGGAACAAGTGGCAAAAATGGGGAACATAAACGTTAGGTTTTACTAAGTTACTACTACTACCTTTGTTTCTTATGGTGGCCTCCAGAACATTTGGAGCAAAATCTTGAAGAGGATTGCAAGAATTTGGAGAGTCCTTAATATTAGTATGCTAATGTTAAGGACTCTCGGTTGACATTAGCATGCCAATGGTCCTCAAGGGGTGTATCTTCAAGCTCTGCTATATCTTCAAGCTCTGCTCCCATCCTGATCAGAACTGATGAAGCCGTTTTCCAAAAGAAAACTTAAAGTCCAGATGAACACAAAGTCTATTCTCGGAGTACACAGATATTTTTATTTGAGTGAAAAAAGCCTAGTTTCTGTGGAGGACGTAGTGGCTGTCTGATCTAAAAATATTGCAAACTTCGAGAAGAACAAATGTGTAAAAGCTAATGCATTTGGGAGCATCGTCGGTGCCCAGTTACATCACTTTTCCAATGCAAGTGAGAATGGATGTGATACTGCTACTTACCTATAGATCAGTGACGTGCGGTGAGTTTCATGTCTGGGGAGGCACTGACATCATCACAGTAGGATTAACATATAAAGGTAAGGTTCCAAAATTTTGTTGCCAACAGGTTTATCACCATCAGAGACAACTCAGAGGCTGGAGATATCTTCCCACCCTGCCGATGATGCTGCACATGGCGTGAAGGCAGAAGACCTTGTAAAGCAAAGGTGGATGGAAGAACCAGAATTTCTGCAGAAACCAAAAGACTGGCCATCTTTTGCTGTGGATGTCGGCATCAATGCAAATTACCCTGAAGTAAGAAAAAATCTTACTGTCAATGCAATGCTAATTTACACTAATGCCACCTAGCAATTGATGACTCATTTTTGTGATTGGTAAAGATTAAAGGTTGTTGCTGCATGGACTATCAAGATGAATGGAAACAAGTAGAAAATGAAAAAAGTGACAGATTCCCCACCAAATTTGCTGCACTATCTTCTGGCAAGCCTAAAGTGCCAAGAAGTAGCAACATCTTCAAATTGGTGTGTGATGGGAGATGGCCAGGGGTGCCCAAACTATTCCACAAAGGGCCATGTGGCTGCAGGTTTTTGTTCCAACCAAGCAACAGCACACCAGACTGCACTCGTTATTCAGACAGCTGATTGGTCAAACTGTGCGTGCTTAATTGGTTTTAACAAAAACCTGTAGCCACACAGCTCTTTGTGGAATAGTTTGGGCACCCCTGGGCTAGACAAAGCAGCAATTCCTGATAATATAAATCCTTCTCTCATTTTGTCCAAAGACCAGCAAGTTTCCAGGCTTATTCTCCACCGTCTCTACTTACAGTTTTGCCATGAAGGCAGGAATCATGTTCTTCCACTACAAGGTGGAGGTAATGGATTACTAGTAGACCTTCGGCACCTTAAGAATATTATCTCATTAAGCCACATCTGCAGACTACATAGAGAAAAGGCTGCCGAACAAAACAAGGGCAGACCTGCTAGAGGAAAGCGTGTTACCTACCGCTGCAGCATTGTTAAAGGGTATAGAGTTGTGTTCACTTGCATGACAAGCAGGGCAGTGCACCTTGAAGTGACCTATTCTCTCGACGCAGACTCCATTGGATTGTGACGATTCATCTGCCAAAGAGGACAAGTGGCCCAAATAAGATTGGACAATGGGAGTAACTTTGTAGCAGCAAAAAAAGAGCTGCAGGAAGCCTTGGCATCTTTGCATCATGACCACATTAAAAGAGCTTCATTTGAAAGAAGAAGAAAGCGGAGTTTTAACCCTTCAACTGTATCACATTGTGGTGGAGCTTGGGAACGAATCATTCGGATGACGAAGAAGATTTTGTATTTTGTGCTCTGTAAGAAAACCTTGGATAATAAAGGTTTTTTCACAGTACTTTGTGAAACTGAAGCAGAAGAGTAGCTTTCTTCCTGGAGACCTAGTCATGGTCATGGATGCATCCGCTCCACAAGAGTCATTGATGTTAGAAAGAGTTATGCTCCCTAATAAGCAATCTGGTCTGTGTGGTTCTTTTAAAGACAAAACCGGCACTGTCAACAGACCTGTAACTAAAATGTGTTTAATAAACAAAGTATCCAAGAGTAGACTTTGTATTCATCTAGATGTTTTCTTTTGAAAACCTTTTGCCCTTTATCCAAAGGACTTCATCAGTTCTGATCAGGCTGGGAGCAGAGCTTGAAGATATAGCCCTTGTGGACCATTAGCATGCTAATGTCAACTGAGAGTCCTTCCATTAGCATGATGGTCTGGATGGATGTTTGAGGGTCGTTAGCAATGTCGTTCTTCTAGTTTCGGTTTGGGTGTTTCCCCTTTTTCTGCTGGGTCACATGGTGATGCAACACCAGGTCTGTGTGAACTTTTTTGTTTTGCACTGAATGGAGGACTGCATTCTACGTGGGTGAAAGATAAAAACTAAAACCACCACCTCTGTTCAAATTGTTTTTTCCAACTTTACACGGATGGCTTTCTTAACACCTCTCTCAAACCAGTGATGTTCTCTTGCCAGGACACGCACTTGGCTGTCCTCAAAAGAATGTCTGCTTACTTTTAGGTGAAGGTGGACAGCTGAGTCTTGTCCTTACGAGGTGGCCCGTCTGTGTTGAGCCATTTGTGTGTGGAGTGGCTGTTTTGTTTCCCCAATGTACAGTTTCTTGCATTCCTCCTGGCACTGTACAGCATAAACAGCATTGCTTTGTTTATGTCTTGGTGTTTTGTCCTTGGGGTGTACAATTTTCTGCCCGAGTGTGTTGAAGAGTTTGAATTGTACCGGGATGTTGTGTTTTTGGAGGAATCTCCTGGATAACTGAGAATCTACACAGAAATAAACAAAGTAAAGCATTTGTTACTTCTCTGATCCTTTTTTTTAAACATTTTATATATAGCTCCTTTAAATACATTAATTTGATTGCCCCAAGAAAAGCAATTAGAGGCTGGAATGCAACAGTCACATGTGCTCTTCCTTGTTTTATTCTGTTATTTCATGCTCCTCGCCCCTGTATTAGGTATTTAATCCAGTGGCAGAGGTTGCCAATTTAATGAAGCCCATAGTTTTTGAAGGGTTAACTTTGTTATTATGTTACATTGTTATGGGTATTGTCCGGCTTCCTTTGTCATTTATAAGTATTTTGGAATATGGACAATAAACTTTAAGCTTTAACTCTAATTTGTCCGTGTAGGTTCTCAATCATCCAGGTCATAGTTATCCAAGAGTAGATGTCTGTGTAGGTTCTCAGTCATCCAGGTCATAGTTATCCAAGAAAAGATTTTGTGTTCATCTTGACTTTTCAATTTTCTTTTTGGAAAACGTTTCGCCTTCTATCCAAAAGGCTTCATCAGTTCTGCTCAGGTTAGGTGCAGAGCTTGAAGATATAGCCCTTTTGGACCATTGGCATGCTAATGTCAACTGAGAGTCTTTACATTAGTATGCCAGTGGTCTGGATGGATGTCTCGGGGGTCGTTAGCAGGGTCGTTGGCCGGGTTGTTGACCTAGTTTCGGTTTGGCTGGTTTTTCCTTTGACTGCTGGGTCACCTGGTGATGTGACACCTGCCCTGGTGAAACTGTGGGTATGTTTTGGTTTTTGTTTATGGAAAGAATGGAGGACGGCATTGTAAGTGGGTGAAAGATGGTGTCTGAGACCACCACCTCTGTTCAAAGATGGTTTTTCCATCTTAACATGGATGGCTTCTTTGACGCCTCTTTCAAACCAGCGGTCTTCTCTTGCCAGCACCCGCACTTGGTTGTCCTCAAAGGAATGTCCACTTTCTTTGAGATGTAAGTGGACGGCTGAGTCCTGCCCTGACGTGGTGGCCTGTCTGTGTTGGGCCATCCGTTTGTGGAGTGGCTGTTTTGTTTCCCCAATGTACAGTTCCCTGCATTTCTGCTGGCACTGTACAGCATCAACAACATTGCTTTGTTTATGTCTTGGTGTCTTGTCTTTGGGGTGGACCAGTTTCTGCCTTAGGGTGTTGGAGGGTTTGAATTGCACTGGAATGTTGTGTTTTTTAGGTTTCTCCTGAATTTTTCCAAAACTCCAGCCATGTAGGGGATGGAAACGCTGTGACGTTTGTCCTTCTCCTCTTCATTGCTAGGGTCTCGTTTCTTGCGGGTCTTTGTGAAGGCCCAGTCTGGGTAACCACATGTTTTGAGGGCTGTGGTCAGGTGGTCCTGTTCTTTTTTCTTGCCTTGTGATGTGGTAGGTACTTTTGTGGCCCTGTGCTGTGAGGTTTTGATAACACCTAGTTTACCCCAAGGACAATACACCAAGACATGAACAAAAGGCGATCTGATATCTCGCCCTGTGGTGGATTCCTGCTCCGGCGCTCAGGCAGTTGCAACAGAGCATGGCAGCGTTGATGCAGACGATGAGGGAGCGGGGTTTGTGCTCAGACGGAGGCACCACCGCCGCCCCCACGCCTGCTCTCGCTGCGCCCCAGAGCGCTGACTCGGGATTCCGCTGTGCCCGTGCGGAGGTTCCGGTGTCAGCCTGGGAGAGCATGGGAGGATCCACCTACTGGGATTGCCGCGTCTGTTTCGTTAGAAACAGCAGTCGCACAGACAAGTGTGTGGCCTGCTTGACGCGGAATCCCACAGCTGAGAGCGGGGCCCGCATGGCTCCACAAGGGCCCGAGCCAGTTCCGGCCCAGCTCGCATCTCTCCCGGCTTCAGCAACTCCAGCCCTCATTCTGCCAGCACCTCCTCCACCTCCTCTGGGTTTTGCACGCTGTTCTCCTCTGGGTGAGTCTCGGCCGATTTTTCTGTCCCCGGCGAGGCTCCCCAGAGCAGGCGACACTCCCCTGGGCCTGCCATCCAGGGTAGGAGGCCCACCCGGCCCGAGCGGGCCGTCTCTGGTTGTGGGTCCTGCAGCTGAGGCAGCCCAGCGCTTCCAGGGAGGATCAGCAGGGACCTCTCTGGACCAGGAGGTAGGAGCAATAATTCATTGGAGGAGTTCCAGGAGGAGAGCTCGGGGGACGAAGAGGTGGGAGGTCCAGACAGCAGCGCCTGCACCGAAGCCTCAGGCGACCGCACCCCTGAAGCCGATGGCGGCTCAGGCGACCGCACCCCCGAAGCCGAGGGCGGCCGCATCCCCGGAGCCGAAGGCGGCTCAGGCGGCCGTATCCCGGAAGTCAAATGCGGCTGCACCCTCGAAGCTGAAGGCGGCCCAGGCGGCCGCACCCACGAAGCCGAAGGCGGCTCAGGCGGCCGCATCCCCGATGCCGAAAGCAGCTGCACCGAAGCCTCAGGCCGCACCCCCAAAGCCGATGGCGGCTCAGGCGGCCGCACCCCCGAGGGGGAAGGCGGCTGCACCCCCGAAGCTGAGGGCGGCCGCACCCCAGAAGCTGATGGCAGCTGCACCTCCGAAGGCGGCTCAGGCGGCCGCATCTCCCAAGCCCCAGGCGGACCAGGCCGCGCCTCCGAAGCCCCAGGCGGACCAGGCCGCGCCTCCGAAGCCCCAGGCGGACCAGGCCGCGCCTCCGAAGCCCCAGGCGGACCAGGCCGCGCCTCCCAAGCCCCAGGCGGACCTGGCCGCGCCTCCCAAGCCCCAGGCGGACCTGGCCGCGCCTCCCAAGCCCCAGGCGGACCTGGCCGCGCCTTCGAAGCCCCAGGCGGACCAGGCCGCGCCTCCCGAGTCCCAGGCGGACCTGGCCGCGCCTCCGAAGCCCCAGGCGGACCTGGCCGCGCCTTCTAGACCCACGCCTCCAAAGACTCATGTCGCCCCGTCCGCTCCACCGAAGACTCAGGTTGTCCCGTCCGCTCCTCCGAAGCCTCATGTCGCCCCGTCCGCTCCGCCGAAGACTCAGGTCGTCCCGTCCGCTCCTCCGAAGCCTCAGGTCACCCCGTCCGCTCCTCCGAAGACTCAGGTCACGCCGTCTGCTTCCCCGAAGCCTCAGGTCACCCCGTCCGTTCCTCCGAAGACTCAGGTCACCCCGTCCGTTCCTCCGAAGACTCAGGTCATCCCGTCCGTTCCTCCTAAGTCTCAGGCAGCTCCATCCGCAGCCCCGAAGCCACAAGCGGTGGCCCCTCCGACCTTAAAGCCACTGCTGGTCCCGACACTCCAACCCCCGATGACGACGGAGCCGAGGGCCACTCCGCTCCCTCCCCTGAAGACGACGGAGCCGAGGGTCGCTCCGCTCCAGGCTCCGGCCCTGATGACGCCGTCGCCCCAGTCCCAGTCTCAGTCCCAGTTCCGGCCCCGGTCACAGTCCCCGACGCCGCCGGTCCAGTCCCCGGTGCAGTCCCC